>JAJHUR010136442.1:0-46648 GCA_027495735.1 Lutjanus campechanus
TGGTGCACGCGCTTAACTCCAGGTGAAACTACTCCGAGTTGATTAAACCAACTCAAATCAGCTGTTCTGGAACCGGAAACTCAGAGTTTCCTATCTCAGAGTAGATCAACTCAGAGTTCAGGGTTACACTCAGAGTTTGTTGAACCTGCTTTGTGAAACGGACCCCTGTTTTCATAATCTTGAGCCACTGAAATGGTGTTGAATGATGGCCTTACTGAACCACTATCTATTAAATGTGTTTGTATTCAGAACCGCCATAAGATGATGGAGGTTTACAACAAGCAGTCTTTAATGACGGTCCAGCAACATGTCTCGTCCCTCAGCATGCAAGTTACCAAATGCAGGTCAGTTTATATGTAGTTAACTAACATTTCCATTCACTGGTCACCTTGGCTAATATATTATAAAATTGTGCATTTTTTACCATCATGATACAGTATATCCTGATTTTATGGCTGGTTTCCCCACATGTATGTCTAAATCCACAATCAAGAATCAGTGTCCCAAGTTTACTCTGTAATTACTTAAGTACTCTGCAGTGTTGTGTCTTCCTGCAATCTGAAAACATTCCATTTTTGTGTGCTTTTGTTTTAGATTTCTACTTTACTTGTTAATTTTCTCTCCTCTGTACAGGACTCAGAGGCTTGAACAGGTCCAAGAGGTCCTGTTGGAAGAGATCAGCAAATTGGAGGAGGATGACGCTGTGCTGAAAAGCATGGAGAAAGACCTGACTGTATGTCACTCTGTCAGTTTGTATCCCTCTCTAAGACGCTCACTCTCTGGCTGTATAACAGTTCAGGGGAGAATATGCAAAGTAATATCATTAAGAACAAAATATCTCTCCGTACAATATTCTGTTTAAGGAACACTGTGTAACCCTAGCATTCAAAAATGAATACTGCAGTCCAAATAGAAAGTTGGACCCGTAGACGGTATTAAATAGGTTGAAATCCTAAATAATTCACAATCTATGGTTGAAGTGAGTTGTAACAAATGACAATGAGTCCTACACAGTAAGTTGAGCTGATGTTTATAACGGTCAATTGTCAATGTAAAGCTGAGCCTGTTAACCTGAAAGCAAAAGCCCTATGCTCTAAAAGAAAATACACGCCTGCAGTTGGAGTTCAGTGGCTGAGTCTGTTAACATATTTCTCATTTAAAGTGTCATAAACAACTGCTCCTTCTAAAAGATTATTAATGATTTCTTTCAACTCATAAACAGACACTTACACATTTAGCAAACATTCAGCGTTGATTTAAATTCTAATAAATGTGAAAAGAGCAAACAAAAACAGATATTCTGGACCAGAATAGTAAATTTAAAGGAGAATATTTTGGCTGTAGCATCAGATGATTGTGCGTTTCCTTAATATCTGATGACATACGGTATCATGGTTCTTTCACGATTTAGTACAGTAAATATATTACATATTTCTCCTTTAAATTTAACTCAGAGAAATACAATATTTGCTCTTGATGTTGATTTGACCAGTGTCTGATCAGTGTTTGGTCTCTGTCCTCTCATAGATGCACTGGAAAAAGCAGATCATGGCGTTCCATTCTTACCAGGAGCAAGAAAACAGGAGGTGAAATTTAGGCCTATGTGTGTGTTTGTGTTTGCGTGGGTGCTGAAAGAACCACGTTGTTAGTTTGATGTTGTTCTTCTACCACACTCTGATCAATGCTGTTGCCACAGGCTTAAACCCATTTACTCTTTATGAGGCTGAATAACACACTTGTTTATTTGGTGAAAAGTATTGGCTGGAAAATATGTTTTTCCTCGACGTGTACCCAACAGGACAAGCTGTTTTTTAGAGCAGTCTGGCCAGTGTATCTTCATATGACTAATCTCATGACTAAGTTCATTGATGTTTATTTAGCAAGCTTTCCCCAATTATCCAGCCAGTCACAGCTGTCCTCACTGCAAAGGGCCATCTTTCTATACCCATTTCAAATGGCACAATATCTGAATTAAAGTCAAATCAAAAGTCCCAGAACTACAAAAAAGTATCTAAGTGCTCATTCAAGACGTCAGTTCAGTTCAGTCCTGAAAGTACTTGTTTTTAAAGTTAATACAGAGCATCCAAATTCATCAACATGCCTAACCTCTCTCCGTGCTTTAAGAGGCATGATCCAAGCAGTGTCCTGTCAAACATGCAAGTGGCTGGTTAACAAATCAAATCTCTCTGTTTGACTTTGCTCAAAATATGCAGTTTTTGAGTTGACCTAATTCATTGTTCCATCTGTCAATATATGACTATCACTTTCTTCTGTCACGTGTATTTTCCCACCGCCTCTGTGATTAAGTGAAGTGTGTTTATTGTTAGATGGTTGAGCTGTGGCCTCTTTTTGGCCACTCTGCCATACAGCACAGATTTTATGTGACATGATTACAGGATTGACTACTCTCTTTGTGGCAAAGCCTTTCACCATATTTTGTCTGTGGTCTTTAGTTCTTGTCATCTTGCTGGGTAGTTACACCTTAACTGATTTTGTGACTGCATAAATTCCACTGTTATGCCAAATTTCACAATATTCTGAGTCTGATACGGGTCATGTAAAGAGCATATTCTGTTTGGATATTCCTAACTAGTCTAGTCCTAAATGTAGCATTTTCTGATTAAGACGTGGGATGTCCTGGTATTATTCAGATTTTAGGAGCATTCTTTGGACATGTACATAGCGTATTTGGCTAATTGGTTTGTTGAACTGACAGTAAACTGGCAAGAGTATCGCAAACTGTAGTGAAAACCCCAAATGAGATGCAGATCCAAAGGTTTGCGAGGTTGGGGTGAAGATGCATGCACAAAAAAAAATTCTGGTCAGAAGAAGAAACACATCCTCCTTTTAAGCATCAAAAACTTTGATATCAACAGGTACTTGCCTTGTATATGATACACAATATAAGCTGTGGGATTTACATCATTATGGTATGTTTGCATGGCTGCATGTCAACAGGAATATTAGTGGAATATTCTTTTTAAGGGCAAAAAATGGAAGATTTTATGCATGATAATGTATTCGTTTTTAGAAATGTGTTTGGTTTTCAATGGCCTGGTAGCTCAGTTGGTAGAGCGTTCACCCAGTGTATTGAGGTTGTGAGTCCTCTGCGCAGATCTGGGTTCAACTCCTGCCTACGACCCTTTGCTGCATGCCTTTCCCCCACTCTCACTCCCCCTAGTGGTGGATTTTGACACAGCTGAGACATTTCATGACAAAAATGTAAAGCAAATCAAACACAACTTAAAATTAAACCATATCTTCAAAACATTTTGACTCTCCAAGTACTGTCTTTAAGAAAAATGAATTTATTATATGTCAGTGTTTCCCCTTTAACCCATAGTATATTTACATTTTTCCTTTACCTTTATCTTGTGTGTTCTCCCACCTTCTTTGACCATGTGACTGTCTGTCTCCATCCCTCTAGAAATGAGACCCTGACCAATGCCCTCCAGAGTAACGTGCCTCACAGCTTGGAGTATGAGGAGAGAATATTCACATCCCAGGTCTGATCCTCAGGCTGAACTTCACAGCTGGCATCTAATGTGTGCTCCATTGTGTTGTCCTAGTGTTAGACTTGTAATTAGCTGTGTGTAAATCCAGAGCTCAGTAGCTCTGAATGAAGAGCCATCATTCAGTTCATCTCATTTCTAAAAATAGGACGTCACCTCTGCCTGTCAACCTGTCTGTCCAATCATTTTTTCGCTGAGTGGCCTTTACAACATTTTGCTTATCTATCTCGTTGTCTCGTGTGTCAACTCGTCCCCTTGCTTGTCCTGACTGTGTCACATTGTATGTTACCACCCCTGAAACTCCTGCTGCTCTGCCTGCTGTTTTCAGATGTGCCTGATAAGGAAAGACATGAAGTCAGTCCAGGACAGACTGCTCAGTCAGATGGTGAGTAGACACGACACACAAATGACACTTCAGTGAGGATTAGAGCAGAACAACTAGGTTGGATTTCTTTCCGTCTTTCATTTGGTGCCCTTCGTCCTGTCAGCAGAACAGTGCCCTTTTGAAAGCCTGTACATTTATGACTCAAATGATATTGTGTACAGTTTCTAACTTTTACTTAACTGTCTTATCTTTTTTTTTTTCTATTTAACTCATAAATGTCTACTTACATTTTGTCACCTTTGATTTGAGGTGTTTTGATGGCTGTTGTTTTATGTAAAGCGCTTTGAATTGTCTTCTTGTTGAAATGTGCTCTACAAATAAACTTGCCTTACTCTGCCTTGCCTTCTTTCCTGAATGTTTCTTTTTGCTTGTGTGCCTTTTCGTAGCAAGAAGGGGAGATCCAGAGTGTGAAGAGAGGTCTGCATGCTTTGTTTTTTCCCTGATGGAGCCAGGTTTTCAGCTGAACAAAGTCCTGCCAAAGGTCTCTACACTGTCAACAAGGTTGTGTATTTCACCACACAGTGCACGCTGTGCTGTGTACCGATTTCATTTCAAAGTGTTTGCCTGAAGTGTTGATTTTTGCGGGTTCTGCTTTTATTGAATGCGTACGTGTTTGGTGTATTCTGACTTGGATGTGTTGTTGCTACGTGTTTGTTTTTATCAGAAATGTTATTCATTTTTTGTGTTCTTTGAAAGTAAGTGCAGATATTGCTTTCTCCATGTCTTTGTGATATTTTAATACAAATTCCTGATTGATTAATGTAGGTTAGTTAGATGCTGAAAAACTAAATACTTAAAAATGTTAAATCTATCAATTGTTTTTAAATACCTCTTTAATATGAGTCTTAGTTGAAAATAAAAACGGTTTGAAAAATGAGACAAGCCATTCTTAAAAAAGACCTTGTATTTTGAAGACAAGTAGTGCTTACAAAGGTATTTCTCTTTTCAGTGAAGACATTGACGGTCTCATTCAGATTGACATACTGTATGTACAGTTAATATCAAATTCTTCCCCAAATACCACCTCCTCCAGACTGCACAGTCTTTACACAGTCCAAGTGACACATTATTCATCAGTTAAGAAAAGGTGAAGCTGGTCACATGCACAGCTTCCCTCTCACTACACGGATTCACACCGCCTTGTCAAAGGAGTCCATGAAATAGTACAAAAAAAACAAAAAACAACACTGACTGAATGACAAGATTGTTTTTTTTTTCTTCCTCCACTCTCGTCCTGAGAATCGGAGGCTCCACCAAAGTCCTCTTCCACCAGCCAGCTTCCACATGGCGACGTTCAGTTGTCTCCAGGACATACTGCCGCAAATCTCATCGTCATCTTCTCTCCCACACCCGTGCCCTCACACTGCTGATATGATAGTCAAGGGTGCTGGAAGAATGTTAAAGATGCGCTGAAGACGAAAAGGCTCCAGGCTCTTTGAACTGTCACCGCTGAGCAGCTTCTAGCAGCTTCAGAAAATTTCCATGCTCAGCATTTCTTCACAGAAGAAACTCCCTGCTTTCACGGCCGGTGGAACCTGGAGAGACAAAAACATGCAGAGAGACTGTGTGAAAAGGGGAGAGGTACAAACCACGAGAGCAGAAGATGTCTTTGTCATCATACCCGGCTATTATTGCAGCTATTAATCAGTTCTGCTGCGCTATTTTTAGCTCAGCTGGTAAATGCACTGAGAGGTTGGACACGTACTTGCATCCCATCATCCCTCTGGGTCACTGTTACAACGCACAACAAGAACCCCTGCTTACCTAAACAAGCTCAGCCAAGGACACCGTGGCATTTTATCATTTCTTTCTACGAGCTCTCCAGAGGACAGCCTCCCCTACAGTACCCCCCCACCCCTCTACCCACCACCAGTTAGAAGCACTCCCATCTATCTTTAGCTCGACGGTGCTCTCTGGATGAGCAAGGAGAGCTAAATTTAGCCTGCTGCTGCCCAGAATAGAGCCAACATGCATTCCCAAACACATACTACACACGCACATGCACCACACTGACCTCGTTAGGTGTTTGCTTGAGGCGTGCACTTCCATCTCCGTGCTTTTAAACTCGTTCAGCTCTTTTCGGATTGCAGCCTGTGTGGAAGAGGAACAACAGCATTAGTGCATCCCTAAGTACATCCTGAGCCATCGGGGTACCTCAACCTCTGGACAGCAAAGTGACAGCAGGAGCAAGAGATGATATAATCAGCAGCATAAAAACTGAAGAGGAACAGGGGATTTGAAGAGATAAGCTGATAACAGCAGCATGCAATGCAAACAGTCTCGATGAGTAGGTCAGAAAATTTGGGGAACTTTGGAGTCAGACTGGCCTAAACTGAACTTCATTTAGTGATAAGCACAAGTGATATGACAGGTCAAATAGTCTGACATGAATAGTAGGGCTAAACAATGTTGAAAAAATGCCCTATCGCAATTATTTTGACTGATGTTGCAATTCCAATATGATTTGCGATATAAAAGGAAATGATAATTTTTACATTGTTGTTACGATTTTTATTATAAAACAATGACATTTAAATGATTATAGACTCATTTTTGGGGGAATCTGTACCAAACAAATATTCTTCTTAAGTCTGTAGAATATGATGTGTAGGCCAGTGCATCTCTGCAGCACGGAAATACTTAAGAACTGCAGTGATTAGATGATTAATTGATTAGTTGTCAACTTTCAAATTAGTGGCCATCATTATCGTTTTGAGTCTTTTTTTTTTAATGAGAAAATGTCCAAATTCTCTGATTTCACTTTCTCCAATGTGAATACTTGCTGAATTTGTAACTCTTCTGTGACAGTAAACTGAATATTTGTGGGTTGTAGGCAAAATAACACTGACATTTTTCTAGAATTAAACACCTAATCCATCAATCGAGAAAATAATCTAAAATGAAAGTAAGGGTTAGTTGCAGCCCTCCAATATTTAATTTAAAATAATATTTTGTCTGCCATTTGGCCTTTTACAAATATTGCGCCTCCTGCTATTTGAAAACTGCAGTATCCCATATTGCGATTTCGGTGAAATTTCAGTAATTGTTCAGCCCTAATGTATGGCTTCTATTTTAAAAAGTTTCTTCACTGTCAGATATTATTTGTCCAAACAAATACGCACCTTATCTGCTGCCGAGAGCCGAGTCCAGGGCTTGTCTGCTCTCCTGTCATAGTCCTGAGCTTTGGCCACCTCCACGTAGTCACTGAAGCGGATCAGAATCTTTCTGTCTCGTAGCTCGTCTACTGTGGGCCGCTGGTTGAGCTGGAACACAAAACATTAGACAAACATTTATCACTGACTGCTATTCACTGTGAATTAACCAGATTCTCCCATGCTCTGCATGCGTACAGTCATGGCACAAAATTAGCCAGCCGGCCACCAGTCACATGCTGGTAAAATAGGCAAGTGGCTAGTAGATTTGCTTCACTTGGCAGCCAATAAACAGTGGTAATCTATTGAGTGTCTGATAAAATTGGAACAGTCACTTGCCATTTGGGCAGTGGACAAAAGATAATTTTACACCCTGCATACAATGTTCATTTGGTTGATGTTGTTTTGGTGTTAGGTGTCAGACAGAAATGCTTCTAAATTAGGGCTGTGTATTGGCAAGAATCTGGTGATGCAAAATGTATTATGTGATACTGTAAGCAAGGTGATATATTGCTATTTTTAAATCAAATTTTAGGAAAACTGTCATAGTATAAAAACACACCATTATACTGTATGCATGAAACCTGAGTTTAAAGTTAGGTTTTCACGCAGTCAAAATAGTGAAGATAAATAAAACTGCTATCTTGCAGGGGGTTTTAACACGACACAAAATAAACCACTGCCACATGAATGTGCATGTATCACAATAGTGTTTTGAGAATTGATGCAGTAGTTCAAAATAATAATAATAATAAATAATAAAGTGTATCAATATTTTCTTACACCCTTATTCTCAATATATGCAAATGTGTACCTTTCTGTTTAGCCGCTGTTTGATCTCCCTCCTCTCCTCTTGCTCTGTCTGGTCGTTTCTCTCTTAAAAAGGAAAACAGACAAGTTAGAAATTTGTACTACTGCATATCAGTAAGTATATATTATTATAAAGAAAATATTAAAGACACTGCCTGGTATTATTTATTTAAATGATTAATGAGAATCATGACCTAAAATGTAATTAAATTTATGTATAAATTGTACATATATTTATACTTTGAATCTTGAAATTGGGTTCCCAACAGCTTTAGCAGTGAAGAGAAGGACTGTGCATTCATGCGTTCTTCTGCTCCTGAATAATGTACTACACTGGGCAGTCTGTGCTATTATTAATGCACCATCTTGCCCTGTTTTAAGTGTTTTTAATCGGGGCTTTTTCATATTGTTAAAATATGTTTTTTAATGTTAAATATTAGTAGAGAGGGTAGTTTGGGGACATAAATCAGAGTGTTTAAACTTACGTTTCAGGATGTTCCGACTCTCTAGCTCCTCCACATTCGGTCTCTGGCTCAGCCTCCTGCGGAGAAACACCAGAACCACGTTTTGAACCATTTTGACTTCAGCTGTCCCTGTCCTGTCCTATCCTGTCCTCTTTAAACCGGCTGGAGTTTCTTCACTGTGCGCGTTCTCGAGAGGAACCCCCTATGTCTCCATCTCGCATCCAAACCGCGGCTGTGCTGCTTCGGCAGAGGCGCTCCCCACATCTGGAACAATCGAAGAAGCGTAAATTCTCCTGTTTGAGAATTCTCCACCAGATTATTTGTCGGTTTCAAGCTGCTGCATCTCAGGTGCAGCCGCCGTGTTTCGTTGACTGTACACCGCCTTTGCAACTCGGCTCAGGCAGCTCCTCTCTACTACCCGCCACACACTACAGGCGCTTTTCAACTGGGTCGTGATGGGCTGCTGGGGCGCGACTCCCCTAGTTTCCCTGGTTACTGCATGCATAATTAGTAGGAGGAGGAGCCTAACGGGCTCCCACTCACGGCATCCCCAGCCTCCTCCTGATAGATGTACACTGGGCTAGTGGCACACTCGTTTTACCCACATTGTTGCATCATTTTATTTTTAGTCACATAAAATACTATTTTTGTATAGTAAGGGAAATAATCTCTTTCACACAGGGACTAAAATATATGGGTACAATTTTACCATAAGACTACCCTTACAAATGATCTAAAAATGGTTTATAATTAGGTTATTAATTAGGTTGTAAACGCTTTATAACTCAATAATAAGCTGTTACAACACATTAGATAAAAAAGGAAGGGAAAGCATTTATTTCAAACAGGGCGGAAAATAAATGTGTATCACTTTACTATAAGACTACCCTCATAAATGATTTATAAATAGTTTATAATTAAGTTATTGTTAGGTTGTTAACTCTTTATAAATCATTAATATGTTGGTAAGCTGCAGAAAAAACAAGAAAAAAATTGAAAATGAGAAACATGAATGTTGTATCTTAGTAATGACTAATTATTTATTTATTGCAAGCATTTTCAACTATCCGTCTAGGAAAATGTACAAACTTTACAACCCTAATCCGTATCCACACTTATCTGATAACCACTTTTGAGGCATCTTTGCAAAAAATGTGTTTATGTTCATATTCTATTCTGACTGTACAAAGAATACTGGTCGATATATTGATAGCCAACTTTTTTACTCCCTAATATTAATGTCGGCCCCAAAAATCCAAATAGTTTCATCAGATATTTGCTACTCTCATTTAACCACTATCAGCATATCTTAATAGTCAAAAAGATTCTTAAGGCTCCCTCTTACCTGTTATAAATGTTAGTAACTCATTAGTAAGATTATTTTGCAAGCAGTGGATCCTGCCAAATAGTGAGTCGACATCAATGTATGAAAACTGTTATAACTCTTATAATTGTTAATTCATGATTTAAGTGTTTACAGCCTCCTTCATTACCTAATTATAAACATTTCTAAATCCTTCACAAAGGTAGTCTTATCAAGTGGCACCAATATTTGATTGATCCAAAATACTGTTGCCTATTTTACGATCTAATACAATTTCAATATCTTCTTTGCTATAATGATCAACATTAAACTTTCAGATCACACTTTGTACATTTATTTCAAACTGTCACGTTCCCTCACCATCAAAGCACCCAAAAGGTCTCCAAAATCCAATGTTTTCCTGGAGTCTCCTGTGTGTGTGAACTATTCATACTTTGTATAAATAATAAATGTGAGCTGCACAGCAGGGCTCAGCCCCAGACAGAAAGTGGCACACCCCACAGCAGCACACCGCCAGAGGTAGAAAAGGACAGAGGGGGCAGAATGCCGCCGCGCAGCAGGACTCTCTTTATCCCTTCACCCAAGGTAACACTGGACACTTTATAGTTCTGTTCTGCATGAGATCAAAGTTAGGTCACGCGGACTGAGACCTGGACACCTACAAACACGAGGACCAGATGGGCTCTGGATAGCTCACGGAATCATTTTAATCCTCTAAACCGTGTTAATACCATTTTACTAAAGCCAAATTTGTGTCACAACAGATGCCTCTGTTTAAATAGAAAAGGCATCAGTACTCAACTGCATTATGTAATAAGAGTTTGTCTTAGGTTTGTTCCCTACATCTCCGTGAAGCAACATTAGCAGAGGAAAGAAGCCAAACCACACTTCTCAAGATATCTTTACAGTAATGAGTACGGGCCAGCAATCAATCTATGTTAATTAACACACGCATGACTAGACATCCAGGAATAGCACAAGGAATAATTCAGTGTTTTGACACCCCAAGTGAATTCTCCTCTGAGAAGTAAAATTAAAATAGTAACAAAGACAAGAAAGAAAGTTGTCTGGTTGTCAGAGGTTTTCTAAGACTGTAGCCTTCAGAAAAACAGTTTCACTCAATTCCTGGACGTTTTTGGGGTCATGATTATGTTTTTTGATCCCATAAACACTCAACAATTGTTCCAGGATTGCCTAATATTGCTGTTTGCAATTCCAGACAATACCAAATACATAATAAAAATCTGTCTTGGAAAGTTGGAAAAAAAAACAATACAATTCTCTGAACTATCTCTGTAACTAAATTACACACATCTCCTTATTTCCTTTTGATAACTAATGTGTAGTTCTTTTTCACTTCCATTCACTGAGGGTCCTCTGAAACTGTTTGAAAACCTTTCAGCATTTTGCACATAATCAGTCTTTAAGAATTTGATCCATTTCTATTTGCATTAGTGTCCTTGTCTTTTGTTACTGATCAAAAGAGGAACCCTTTAGTAGTCTTTGATCAAATCAGGCAGGTATCATGCTACTATTGTAAAATACAGTATCATCAGGTGAAGAACAGCCCAACACGACCACTCTTTGGCCTCACGACTCTTCGAATAAACAAAACGCAGAGACAAAGTGTTCCCAGAGCTCTTACAGTATTACATTTTAAACAGATGGAACAGAAAATCACTTCCAAAGCCCCAGCGAGTACGACCATCCGCCGTATTATTGACCTGGTCGCCGAGTTGCTTAGCAACAACACTTGGTATCTTTGAGATAATAGAGTCCTCCTGCAGAAATTCTCACTTCTCCCTAGCAACACACTAATGGAGATTTCACTATTACACACAGAGCAGTGTGTGCTTCACAGAGAATCTGTGGCTATTTTTAGAAACAGACCACCTTCGTCTTCATCGGCGAGCTGAATAAACCAGAGATCACTGTCAATATTGAACACTGTTTTGGTAGCAAAGTCAGATTTTCACCTTTGTGAGACCAATGAATCACAAAACTTTATTACTCTGCGTCGACCTCAGGTGACAGGTGATGATTCATTTGGAATAACCGAAAATGAGACAACACATTGACTCACTGCACCAGATTTTTCACCCACTGCTCGCTGCATCCGGGTTTAATTGCTGAAATAAGAGTATGAAAGGTATCCCCAGAATACCATGATGACGCATAAAACGCCTGTTGGCATAAGGGCTCCCATTTCCCGCTCAGGATGTTCTGTAACAAAATGAGTTAGAATAGCAAGTCTAACTATGCCAGCCAAGGGACGGATGAAAATCCAAACAAAGGAATGAAAACACAAGTGGGTGGCAGAGGCTTTCAGTCTTTTATATCAACTGCCAACTGTGTGAGGAGACAAAATTGGCCATTGCCATCTTTCTTCCTTTTTCAAGTACTGTAGCAGGCCCCCTCCTGCTCCTCCTCACCACCATTATTTCTGCTGATATAACTCCCCGACAACACATTTGTGGAGAGAGGGGGAGCGCACGGGGAGATGCATTATTGAACAGTGTCAGCGACTAAGATTAGAAACAGCCGAGTGTGGCTGCGGCACAAGTGCCAGGCTGGGAGTCTCTAAAGATAGAAAGGTCATCTATCACTGACACAATAGACAGACAAGGTGCCATTATCCGCCATAAGTCCTGATTTCTGCTTGATCTGCAGCAAATGTAGCCGTAGCTTTTCATTGTGAGCTGCAGAAAGGATGGAGGGAAAAAAGGAGCAGATTGAATCTACAGTGGGAGTCACCCGTAGAAATCCAGAGGAGGATTGTGATGGATTGTTTTGTCATTCAATATGAATTCCCGGGGGAAATGAGCTTTTTTCCCCCTCTCCTCTTCACCACTCTGAGCTATATTTAGCCAGGGTTTCCTTCCAAAATGGTGCAGTGTGTCTTCAATTTATTCATATACACTACTGGAGGATGAAAACACGTTTTCTTGCATAAGCTTGACACTGTAGGTGAATGAATAATATTAAAATAACTTATTTAGAGCCTCAGGCTTATGACAGTGATAATAATTCCAGACAAACAAGCAACAAACTTGAACTGCTGCCTTTTTTTTGAAAACTTTTACATTTTATACAGCCTATAAAATCCTGGAGCAGTGCAAAGGTTTTCCAGTATGATCCTTGTTAATCCTCCTGAGATCATTAATTTATTGTGTCCTTGTAAAGAAGTTTAAGCAGCTATAAATCAATTGATCCAGCTCTAGTGTCTTTATATAACAAGCACTCTCACTGCTGTGCTACAAGTGGACCCTAAGACCCTGCTATAGTAACTCTTATGCAAGCTCCAGTCGTGCTCCATCCTCACCTTTACATAAGCTGTTTGGTTGTGAACACCTATACATCTGTTCACAAATAAACAATAAGAAATGTTCTTCCAGTTAATCTAAGAATAGATCAGGGAGGCAGTATTCTTAGCTGTCTCACAGACAGACGATAGATTTTGTTCTCTCAAAAGTGTGGGTGGCGCTTTGTGCTTGGCTGTGTTGTTGCACAGCAGGTTATGTAACTCTGGTGTGTGCCCCTGTTTAATACGCTAGTGTTAAAGAACCTGGGTCTTGTGACACATTCACACACGAGACTGCTGCTGTCAGTCTTTGGACATTACATTTCTCAGTTGTTTTAGAAAAGCCAGTTCTAGTAATGTACCGGCAGGACAGCACAGATGAAAACACCTGTTTGTACTTGTTGCACTGCTTCTTTGAAAGCATCTAAGAATTTACTTAAAGGGATAGTCTTTAAATTGGGGTTATATAAGGTGCGTATCCATAGTCAGTGTGTGTGCAAGTGAGTATGCATGCCCACTCTGAGCTGTAGCAGCAGAGAGGAGTGCCAGCATTGAAGCAAATCAATTTACTGCTGTGGACAGGGTCAGCAACAAAATGTATTTTAGCCACCTAAATATATAACTATGGATAGTTTAACGTTGGTCTATTTTTACTGCTTTATTTTGACGTCAAACAGACCTTTCCGATGGGAAATAACCGTTATATAAGCTAAATATACCTCTCTCCAAACCAGCCAAACTCTTTTGGCAAAAATAGTAATTTTACCTCGCAGTGCATTGCTGAGTTTTCTACACCAGTACTCCTGCTGCTTATCCAAACTGGGCGCCATCTGCCGTAGGTAATACACTGGCTATTGACCCTTCGTTAAACCCTGCCCCAAACAGTACCTGTCCAGTCATAGGTTAGCAACCATAACTAGAGCTGACAAGCTTTCCATTTCTCTACATGTTGAAGGTGTGCAGGACGCTCTGAGGAGAGCGATACTCAGCGTATCATGTGTCTGAATGGTGGCTTATTTTTTGTAGTCTCACAAAAACATGAAACACAAGGGCACACGTGTGGTGAATGGATTAAACTCTGTCTTCAACTGCTCTAACATAAGCTGCGAATCTTAGCATGTCTGGCTAACTGACAATAGCTTACTAGCTGCAGTAGCTTTACCTCCAGCCAAACTTGTTATATACCACTGCAACTGCATTTGTTTGTGGGGGTTTGAGGACGAGGATGTGAGCTGATGCAGAATCAAAGTGGGTCAATGACAATGCATCTTTCTCTGGCTCGCCGTCTCAGGTCTAAGCTGGCTTTCTTCCGCAATCGTGGTCTGGCAGGGTGACCTGTCTCAAGGTTTGCTGCACTGATTGAGTCCCTGCGCTGCGAGTGTATTTCTGTCATCTATCATGTAGCTATACCTTCTGTATTTCACCATCTGACCAATGTTTGCTGAGATATGAGCTAGCTTTATCCTCGCTTAGCATTAATGTTAAACCATGTATACAGCTGCTATGTAACTTTACATCAACACTTTGACAGGGTCCTTGATTAGAAATGTCAGCTGGAGACTTTTCAGCTCACTTAAGTTGAGTTAGCTTACATCAGCCAGCTACACTTATAAAATCTGCTTTTGAGTCTTTAATTTAGCCGACAAAATCCTCTGTCATCAGCTAGAAATGAGAAGCTGCTTTTCTTTACTTCTGTAAGGAATCACAGACCTTGTGTTTCAACAATTATTCTCAATTTCAATGTTAAATCTGCCACCGTTATCACCGTAAACTGCATAAATGCAGTAAGAGAATGGAAGGCTTGGTTGCAACAGTAACTGAGGGGAGCTTAGCGATGGGTCAAATGATAAGTACCTCATATAAAAATTAAAATAACTCACTCCTTTAAAATGGGTGTATTGTGCCAACTGTCCCTTTGGACTGGATAGATATACATTTTCCCCACATTGGGAATCTTCTCAGTTTTCAATAATCTGATTAAGTGCTGTGCTGGAATATAATGGAGATGCATCCCAGTAGGAGGGTTGGCCTTGAGTAAAAAATATTACACCCAAACAGTCTCCTCTGAGCAGTAGCAGATTACAGAACATAAATCAAGTCTGTGCAAAACAATCAGTTAATCCCCTCAGATCCAATTTTTTATCTCACCTCCTCCAACTGTTGGCCGTTATGTAACTGAAGCAATTAAGTATATAGGTTTACCCTGCTAAAATTCCTAGCCCAGATCTGTCATGGATGTGTACTGTTCACACCATGATTAACACTGAAATTATTAACTACCTGCAGAGTGATATGAAGGGATTGTAGCTAGGAAGATATTTAAACAAGAACAAAGAGAAATGATAGAAACTGACAGAAATGTAGAGAAGATTTCATTACTTACTTGGCAAGTTTCATCTCAATCTGCTGGCGAATTTCCTGGCGCTCCTGGTCGCTTCTTGCTGGGAAGATATTCCTGTCCTCCAGCTCCTGCTTGCTGGGCCTGTTTCGTAGTTTGACAGCCAGCAACTCCTTCCTTAGCCTGCGAGGAAGTGTGCCTGCAACCACACATACACATATTAACACACATTAAACTCTAATCTTTTAAATGAATAAAGCCTTCCAATCCCTCATCCCAAATGCCAATAACCACTTCATCTCGACAAACATCCACAACAAGTAATTATTATTTACAAGGCAGTTTGGGAGTATTTCGACAGACACATTTTCTATTGTCTTTGCTCTGCCCTTCAGCAAATTGGAGTTGAAATGAGACAATGACTATCAGGTTAAAGTCAGTCATTGCTCTGCTTTGGTCTCTGCCTAGACAGATGAACCAGATGAATCTGTGAGCTCATGTTTCATGTGCCATGACAGATGTATCTGGTCACCCTCCTGTTCAGAGACATTTCCACCAGTCCTGGATCTGTTTGGGCCAATTACAACCATTTGATATGATGTCTGACAGAGGAGCCTCACCAGTCCAGATTTGAAAAGTCACATGTCAATGATGTCATACATTTTGACTGCAAGACACCAGCCTGACAAAACTCAGGCCAAACAGTCAAACTTGGCAGTACTAATCAAATATGAATCAAGATTCTGTAACAGCATTTATCACCTCGGATGTTTTCAGAAACACACTTTAGTGTATTGTTCAGTTGTAATTTGAGAAAGTTTGTCCCCAGGACAAAATTTGTTCCTTCTTAAAACCGGACCAAGCCCCACCCCGACTTGCAAGCATCACTCACACAATTCACTGCTCTGATTGGTTGTAGGGTTATCACGTTGCGTCCAGTTTCAATTTGACCTGCGCCTCGAAATGAAATCAGAAATGAACTGAGATTCCAGACTATACACATTTCTAAAGTTTTTTTTGTTTTTTTGTTGTTGTTTTTTTTGGCCATTTGTGCCTTTATTGGACAGTGACAGCTGAAGTGGAGACAGAAAACGGGGCAGAGAGAGAGGGGATGACATGCAGCAAAGGGCCGAAGGCAGCGGCCGCTGCAGAGGACTAGCAGCCTCCATACATGGGGCGGACGCTCTACCAACTGAGCTAAACATCCGCCCCCTATACACATTTCTAAGATAGTCTGCCAGGCTAGTATTTACTAACTCCTGTGAGAAATCCTTGGCTCTTTAGACACAAAATGCTCCACAGTGTTCACCTGCTAGTCACTAACTATGTCTGTTGTTTGGTGCTGAGCAGTTAGCATACAATGGATTTATCAGAGCTTTTTTTGGTGAAAACTGCTGCTTAATGTGGTCAGAAGTGACACTAAAAGTAGCAGTAAAAACCAAAACAAAGCTGTAAAACTAGTAACCAAAACAATGAGCTGAACGACACCAAGATTGGAATGACCGCAAAATTGGAGCCTGATAGAATTTAAGGCAGGAGTACTGGTTGGTCTTGAGTGGTCTAAGCAAATTATAATTAACATGCTGGCAATGACATTGCAGTGAGTGAAACAATGGCAGGGCTACATTTCCTACACTGCCATATAAGCACATTCAAATTAAAGCAAACAACACTTTAACTAAGTCAGTGTTTCATTTTAAATCCAATATGTAGAGTACAGAGCCAAAATAAAAACGTGAATGTCAAAAGGCTTACAAACCACTCTGTGAATCACACTTTCAAGCTCTTCAACCCACCAGATATGACGGATTCATTCCAGCCGTCCAAGTCGGTGGGGAGGCCTGAGGTGTTGGAGAAGCACTGGTCCAGCCGCACGTTCTCCTTATTCTCCTCCGCCTCCTTCTTGGGCCAGTCAGACCCTCCGCCTCCCACACAGCCACCACCCAGAGATGATGTGTGTTGGTTGTCGGAGCTGCAGGAGCGAGAGAGCCGGCCATCGGAACACCACAGCCGCGGGGGTGATGAGCCCTGCTCACACCCGTCGTGTACACTGAGGGGACACAGGGAGGAAGACAAATTAATGTGGGAGTGGGAGGAGTTATGGATAACATCTGGAATTTAGATATAGAAGATTTTAAGGATGTTATTCTACAAAGCAACACTTCATATGCAGTATATTGTCATCATATTCTATAAAATGGGATATAAGCCAGCATTAGCTTTAACACCAGTGATGCAACAAACAAAGCAACATATTTGTTTTCCTCAGTCCCACGAAGTGAGGCTTACATAAACAGATGTATGGGGTCAACCTGAGGACTTACCTCTCCTGTCTGTTCTTGGAAGCGAAAGCTCTCTGCAGTTCCTCCATAATGCAGCTAGGGGGCATGGGAGGGTGCATCATATTACCTAGATGTGGGGACCCTGAGGAGTTGGCCAGGGGCCCTCGTAGTGGCAGGGTCATTGAAGACAGGCTTTCTGTGGCCCTGGGTGGAGGCTCCTTGGGGAGGTAGGAGTTGGGCAGGTGAGTGGGGAGCGACACAGGGCCTGAATCTGAGAGGGAGGCAGATAAACACTGGAGGTTAATTAACATAATCTCTCTCTTTTATCCTCATCTTTGTTTGCAGGTCCATGCAGACTGGAGTTTATCTTAGGATACTAAGGTGGAGTTTGGGAGACACATTGAGATTTCTTCTCAAGGGAATTCCCAAATTTTTAGGCCATGCACCCCCTTCAACATTCCGACTGGACTGATGAACCCCCTGTTCCCCACACCTTCAGAAAAATGCATTGCTCTTGTGCACCCCCCTAGAGGCAGCTAGCACACCCCAGGATTTGTCAAACTACAGAAGAAAAGGAATAATTGACTTCTCGTCCCAACCAGCACATTTCAGATGTCTATCACTTGTTAGCAGTTCTAACGTTTCTCCTCTAAACTCCTTAGATGGTTTCATTTATAACTGTTTGAGGCCCGAAGAGGCGAAATTATCGATTATTTCACAAAGAACTGAAAGATTAGAGAAAAGCCCATAAAATTAATACACATTTATGTAGCAAAACTTTGATTTTTCTTCTTTTCTCTCTGAACTACAGAGTAGAGGCACACTTCCTTCTGAATGGTGATACGGTTGGTGGATGTATTTCAGTAGAAAGAATATAGTTGATGAAACTCACCATCTCCAGTACTCAGCTGGGGCAGAAGTTTCGGAGGTACTTGTGGTGGGGACGTTCCTGGAGGAATCTCCTCCTCTGCTCTGTCTTCCATCTGCTCTCCCATGTCCTGCAGCCCCTCAGGTAAATCCCCGTCAGGGTGCAGCTCCTCGCCTCCACCTTCATCCGGTAGTGATACATTCTCCTCCACCCGTTCACAGTCCTGTAGAGGGGCAGCTACTGGAGAACATGAATGAAGGAAAAAAATGAATGAAATTAGTTTTGCTGCACACAATATGATTTTTTAAGCATTTTTTCTATAAACAGACATAAGAGAGACAGAGAAACAAAGTACCACCCCCCAACACAGAGCCCTGGTATAGTGAAAATTACTCCCTCGTCCAACAATTGGAAAATGGAAAAATTAAATTAAATGAAATCAAAAAATGTATAAGGTCTTAATGTATGTTAATAAAGTATATATTAGAACATTAAATACCCAGTGGGAACACAGGAGGACCAGTTTCCATACTTTCACTTCACTGGCAAAGGGAAAAAAAAAGTCTAATATTTTTTCATTCCTCGCTGGTTTTCTCCTGACACTATACAAGATCTTTTCAGGTGTACTATAGGATGTCATTTAATAATTGCCTTTGCAAAGCTGTAAGTTCACATTTCACAGAAGACAAATACTATAATGTCGCTATTAAAAGGATGGCAACTGGTGGAAACGGCATGTAAAAGAATATTTGGAAGATCAGGGCTATTATGCCGCAAATACTGAAGACAGTCAGGTTATAATTAATGTGATTTGTCAAAAAATACCTGATTAAACGATATAAAAATGAAAAGAAGTTTGGACAATAATAACTGGAATTTAAAAAATGTGAGAGGTAACTTAAGTAAAGAAAACTGTTTTCTGAAAAGTGGATGGAATTAGACTATTGTTAACGAAACAAACAATAAAGCAATTTACAACACTTTCTGTTATGTCTACTGATGACAATTTCTACACTGACATGTACTACGTATTACACTGGTTTTGTATCTACAAATATAGATATTGTTGCCGGCAGCAGATGAGAGTGGAGGCAAAGAACATCATTGAATTGTCTTTGCTGCCCTCTTATGGTTTCTTCTGAGAAATAAATAACTATGGTTTACATAAATTATGTTCACAATCAGTTCAAACCCATACTTATGATACATACATAGCATTAATTAAATTACATCTTCACAGCAACAGTTTTTTGTCAACTTTTGTTGCAAGAAAACAACATAAAATCCAGACCAATCAGACTGGTTTCAAGCATTTTATCAAATTGATCACAGCAATCTTACACACTCTCATATTGATCTACTATAAAGCTGAGGGAAAGACTCCCAGCCACTTTACTAATCCATTTTCCCTCGTCTGTTGCTTTTGCAGCTCTATAAAGTTCATTGATCAGTTGACAGAGAGAGATTGTCCTACCTGGAGGGGGGTGCTCCTCCTCAGGACCAAGGTATTCCACACTGCTGACTGTGAGGTTTGGGTTCAGAGGTCCCCCGAATCCTCCGAGCAGGACTGCGCCGTCTGAGCAGCAGCCCTGGGTGGGGGAACTCGGGTCGTGGCATAGAAGACCGCTGGATAATGCTACATCTGGGAGAGGAGAAGAGGTAGAGATGGGTGTCAGGATTAAATAAAAACTGACATTCATATAAATTATCTCCAGTGATAGAGAGGAGTTTCTAGTGTTGATCCTGTACCTCCTGTTGCTTTAATTTTTTACTTTTCTCTATTTTCAGACAGCTGATCTATATATTTACAATGAAACAACATTTTGAGAATATTGTACAATATGTTCCATAATTCTATCTTAGCTAGAGGAGATACTGGAGGGATGCGTTGGGAAACACTGCAACAGACCTCTGATGTGACCATTTCCCTAAGTGACTTTCTTTATGTCACCTTGATTCAAGAGCACTCTCCATTACAGCAAGAGCATCACATTTAGCCTCGTGTTCAGCAAATACAATGCTACACATAATGCAGGTACCTGCTATGACTGCTTTTAAATGCAGACACACAAGGTGACTGTGCAAAAAGTCGATATTAACGTTTCGGTGGAACTGATCATATATACTTCCTTATAACTTCCTTATATGTTTTATATAAACATACATATCTCTGATGTACAATCATCCCGTGAAATATCTATTCATACTCCCTGCTTGTATCCTGTGCAACAAAACTTTATGCAATTATCCATTTCACAGAGCCATATAATTAATATTTTTAATATTAATAATTTTTTAATATTCTTTTTAACTTTTTATTCTATTTTTATTTGGATTTTTCTCTCCACTCATTCTTTTTCTACCCCTGCTTTTGATCTTTGAGGTGCTGTGACGAGTGAATTTCTCATGTAGAATATGTAAAGTTTGTCCTAAGTAATTTTGTCTTATGATATCATTATCATTTTACAAAATTGAGATGTGCAGATTAATGATTGGAAATGAACTATAATTAGAAATTAAGAGATGGGATTAATGGGGTTTTGTTTTATAGCTTTCTCTCTCATGTGCTACCATTATATTCCTGTCGCGGAGCTAAACATCTAAAATTTTCAGAGAAATAAATACCAGGCAATGTTTGAAAAGCCCCAGAAAGTTGTTTAACAAAGCTTACCGCTGTTATGAAGGTATTTCCAGGATCCTCAAAGACTCGTTTAACCATCTGGCCAGAAAACTATTCTGTTTACTGCACAATAAAAGTTCTAAATCTGTTTCCAAAGTTTTGACTTTGTTTCCTAATCTATATAAAGATGGTAGCCAAATCATTGCTCAAGTTCTACAAAGTGAACTGAACATAAAGCACTTTATTATCACTTGTATTTGTCTATGTTGAGGTAATTTTCTATTATTCTATATTTTCCAGCAGCATAAGATGTTCATATCATGCCTGTCAACCCTCCTGATTTTCCTGGGAGACTCCTGTTTTTCTTTTCTCCCAATTAATGACAAATCTTTTGCAACTTTTTTTCCCTTTTCATTATGACATGTTTCTTGCACTGTACAGTGTTTATAGGCCCGTCCTCCTCTGTGAGTTAGAGACGGGGAGAGGAATGTTGAGTGCTAAGAGAAAGAAATACTCAAATTTCAGATATCCTGGAAAGTTTTGAAGGAAAGGGGCACATTTTTTTCTAACATAATCCTTAGAAAAAAGTTTGTAAAATATTCATTTTCTGTGTTACTGTAATCAAATTCAGCGCTGGACTAAATGCTGTGGTCCCACTGTGTGTTCCAGCTAGTGTCACTTACAGGTCATCTGCACTTTTAAACCCCACATTTTGGTTTCAAAACATCCTCCCTATTTTTAAGGTCTCAAGGTTGGCAAGTATGGTTCATATTTTTCTTATGTTGTTCAGAAAGAGCAAGGACATACATCATTTCTGTCTTCCTGGAGAGGAAATGAGTCATCACTTGAGAAACCGTTTGAAAATACTTTTTATCTTTAAGCAGAAATATTTTTTTCATCCAGAAGGTTCGACGAGTTCTCAAGGATTCTGGAAATACCTTCATAACAGTGGTAAGTGTAAAAATCAAATAACACCAATTTCTGCACATCCAAATTAAATTTAAAAAAACATGGCTCAGTGTTGAGCCAGCAAGCTCTGTTTGATTGTTTCTTCTCAGCTCGGGTGTCATTATAAATTGATGAGGACGGACTTAATTTGAACAGTTGGAACCTGATTTACAACATCTTTTCACCCACATCCTCTCATTATCTCCTAAATAAATTTTTTAAGCAGTGGTTCCCAAATAGGGGTCTGTGGCGCTCTGCCAGGAGGACCATGAAAAGTTTCCAGATTCATTCATTTAAATGATCATGATATAAAAACATGTATTTATTCATTTTTTACAAAAGGCTTATTATTCAACGTATAACATTTTAAATCTATAATAGCTCATTGATTAGATTCTAATCTGACAATCTATAATTCTTAATAAATATATTTATGGGTTTTCCTTCCACCAGTCAAACATGTGTCACCCACACTTCACCCGTTATTGGTGGAAACTCTCTGGCTCTCTATACATTTCTCCGGGGCTGTTCTTTCACACAGCTAAGCAGAAGTGTAAAAACGGGGGTGGAAGTAACAAATTACAACGACTCATGTTATTGCAATGAAGTCTTTCTTTTTAGGAACTTATACTTTTATGAGTATTTTTTCCAGGTCCATAATTTTACTCTTACTGAAGTATGCATTACACTATGTATTCTGCTTAGTTAAATCATACTTCACTGATGAGTAGGCCTTTAATGTGAATTAATATCCAAACCTTTCATCTGCATTTTTGTAGCCAACAAAGCCATCTGATTGCAAACTGGCCAATGAAAACCAGGACATACAGACAAAAAAAATGCCGTAGCTGGCACAATTTGAAGAGGTAACTACTGACGCGGGAGTTGGGAGTAATTTATCTTTGGAGAAACAGAAACCCCTTTTGATTGAATGCCTGCTATTAGTAATGGATTAAACATCAACAGTTTAAAAAGTAACTAATACTCTGAGTATTTTTGGAGAAGAATATTTTGTACTTACACTTAAGTATTTTTTAACACCAGCAGTTCTACTTGTAGTTGAGTAATATTTTTGGGGGGATTTTCAGTACTGTTTGATTGTTTCTTCTGAGTTGTTTAAAATGATAGAATATCATGCTGTGCATCTCAAAGGCTTCAACAAAGTCAAATATACAGAACTCTTCCCAGCGCTTGTTATAAACTGATGAAGACTGACTTAATTCAAACAGTTGTAGCATCACTTGCCACATCTTTTCACCCACACCCTCTCATCATCTCTTCCTAACCTAATTCATTAGAGGAGATGAAGAGAAATGCTGGCATGTGAATGTGTGTGCATCTGTTTGTGGATGTGAACGTGGTAATTAACAGCCATCCATCCAGCTCTTTACCTGTTGAACTCTGCTTGAGCTTTTCATTTTTCTTTTTCCTCCACTTCCAGGGCTTGAAGATGCGCCCCAGGGTGGCCAGCTTGCTGTTACGTCGGATGGGTGGAGTGTGGACCCCCGTCACCAGGCAACCGGTCCTCAGCACCCTCTGCTGGTCCACCAACTCTACTACAGGGACAGGGGAAATGGGAAAAAAAGCACAGAGGAGGGTCGAAAGGTGGTGCAGGAGGATGAAATGAGGTGAGGAATGAGTGGGGAGGAGGAGAAGCAGGAAAAGAGGGGGCAATGAGTGTGATGCAGTATGGAGGTGGGAATGGAAGGACCAAACATGCAGAAGTAGACGAGAGGAGACAGAAATAAGGAGAGAGAGAAACCAGAGCACAATTAGTATGCTCACCTTACTGAATAAACCATGATGGACTTCGAGTGCCGTGAACAGATTGAATTAGAAAGACTAATTTGATCACGGCACACTCCCTCACGGCTGTTATTTCCCAAAGAATCTCCTCCCACTGAGCCGTACGTCATGTTTCAAAATAAATAACTCTCACAGTCTGAATTTGGAGGGAACATAAGAGCACACAGACACAGACAGACCTCAGAAGACTACAAACGATGCTTTTCCCCGGAGACCAACAGGTGTGCCAACCTCACTGCTTTCCCAGAAACAGCATTAAACTCGACTGCCTGGTAAAACAGTGCTGAGTGTTTTACTGTATCAACCTTCGTTTTTCTAATACACTGCTCCTCTGCTACATGTACGTATATGTTCTCTGTCCTATAGCTCTCCTCACACACAAGTGATCAGTGTTTTCAGGAGGTGCAAATATCTCTGCAATATGTTCCAGAATACAGAACAGGCACAAAACATGTAGCATGTGGCGTATTTCACCATTTTTCATTTTTTTTTTTTTTTTTTTAACATTTTATAGAACCAAAGAACTTATCGATTAATTAAGAACATAATCAACAGTGCAAATAACTGTCAGTTAAACCACATGTGCTCATGTTCATGTTGTGTTCTGGATGCAAGCAAATCTCAGGATAAACCCCTTGAGATGTATAATCTCATTTTCAACAGTATAACATAACAAAAAAACAGCAAACAATCAAGCAACCAAATAACAAAAAGAAGGGGAAAAAAAGGAAAAAAGTTGCCTGGGGACCATTTCTGGCCCCTGCCCCTCTCTCTACGGCCCCATGTCATGATGTCCAAAAAATAATTTAATCTGGCCCGCAAAATTATTTTGTATTATTTAATTAGTTTTTCTAGTTGTTTCCTAAAAAAATAAACAAACCCTTCATCTACAATTGAAATAAAAACACATTTTAGCGTTTGACAAAAGCACAGCCAGAAACAATGCTCACTCAGGCATTTTCATCAAGGATGTTAAAGACAAATTCAAAGTGTCAGAAGAGCTGCTGAGTTTGTGTCCAATGCATGGCTAACTAAAGAAATGTATAGCAACTACTTTTTTAAGTACGATGAAAATTTGTTAGCTGTGGAAATTTAAAAAATACATTGAAGTAGAACGCCTGGAGTGGACACTATCATATTTATATATATTCAAGATGAGAATACAAAACATTTTTTAAGTAAACAAAATGATGACAAAGTACAGATATTTAGAGGTAACTTATTCCAATCAGAGGGTGCGCTATAAACATAAAAGCTTTATTACCAATATCCTTAGATACCTGCTTATTGAATCATTTGGTGTCTTATAGAGGGAACCACCTGAGTGCATCTAACACAGTGCAATGATGTGTAAAAAAAACAAAAACAAGAAGCAACCTAGAATAAATCTGAAGAGTCTGATATACAGTATATATAACACTGAGGGGACGATGATACGTTCAAGAAGCATTGTCGTAAACAAAGTCAGCATAGTTCATTATTGGTAGTGTCAGTTGTGAGTCTCTTTGTAACATTAAAGGACCAGTGTGTAAGATTTAGTGGCCTGTAGTGGTGAACTTGTAGAACACAATTTCCCCTTTCAAGCATGTAGGAGAACCTACAGTGGCCACAAAACTTGAAACCTACTTTCAGGTGATTATACACTGATGAAAACAAACTTATGAATATTATATTCATTTTCTGTTATATTCTGACAGTGAAACCCTGTAAATCTTACACACTGGACCTTTAAATGCAAAACAATACAGCACACCAACACCAACATGTACTTTTGATCATAACAGATGCTAACAAATTAGCAATGCTAACATTAGCAACCATGGCAACAAACAAGCAATCATTATTATAGTTCAAAAGGACAAACACTCAAAGTTCTTCTCTGTTTGATGCCACAAAAACTGCATAGCTGATTCTAAACTCAAGAAATGTGAAAATATGTTTCAGATAAACAGAATCCAAACAAATACAAGATTCTGCAGAACTTTATGACAAGTGCAGATATTCATTTATCTCTAACACCGTCATAAATGAGCTGTTCCCATTCCTGCACAGAGAGCCTTTCCTCTCTTTAAAGGAAACTTGTATTTCAATGAATGATGGCTGTGACTCATATCAGGCTGAGTGTGGGTCTACAGATCTGTGTGCGCACATCGCTGCTGGGTTGCCCGAATGCAGTCACAAAGAGAGCAAAAAAAAGAGGAAATGTACAATAAATTCCATGTATTTAAGAGCTACATACGTCAATGTGACAAAAACGCAGCGATATCTGCCTTCAGGAGGCTGATATCTTTGTTCAAATATTCAGCTGAGGAGGAGGCAAGGATTTGTGATGGGGGGAGGTTGGAGCGGGGGGTGTTGCAGAGTGGCTCAGGGTGTGATATGGAGTACAGTGATGGAGGAGGAGGGAGGATACAGCTGACTCCTTTTCATGCTTTTTTTTTTTTTTTTTTTTTTTTTTACATTCTCTTGCTTCTTTTCTGAAGCACATGGGTAGGGGGTAGAAAGAGGATGGTGGTAGTGATTAAAGGAAAGGGAAGGAAAGGAAAGGAAAAGGGAGTGAGAAACAAGGAAAGGGAATAAGGAAATAAGAGGAGAGGTGAAAAGGAGAGAAAAAAGGAAAGAAACTATGTTGTCAAGAAAAGAAATTTGAGGAAAGCAAAGGAAAGGAAAATAAAGAAAGGATAGAAAAGGAAAGGGAAAAGGTCAGGGGAGTGAGAAATAAGGAAAAGGGAATCAAGAAAGAAGATGAGAGGAGAGAAAGGAAGAGAAGAAGAAAGGAAAGGAAAAGGAAGCGTGAAGGCAAAAGGGCAGGGGAGTGAGAAACAAGAAAAAGAACCAAGAAAGGATGAGAGAGAGGAGAGGCAAAAAAAGAGGAGAGAAGAGGAAAGAGGAGGTAGTGACAAGATGAAAAAGGGAGGGTGAAGCAAGCAGACAAGAGGAAATGAAAATGAAAGAAAAGGAAATGGAAAGTAATTTCCAGACAGAGAACAGAGGGAGAAGTAAAGGAAAATAGGTGAGATGAAAGGAGGTAATTTCCAGTTTAGTGTTTGACCGTAAAAGTTGCGGGAAGCAGGTCAGTTGACCATGCACGCCCGTCTCACCGTGTCATCATCACTTCTGTCACACATGCAGCGTGGCAGACGCGGCGCCGCACGCCGAATCCAGGTCAAGCTTGAAGGAAACGCACCCAGTCGCGCAGAGAAAAAAAAAAAAGCTTAAGAGAAGGAGAGGGGGAGTAGGATGGGTAGAGACGTTGTGTTTGTGTGAGAGGGAGAGAGAGAGAGAGAAGAGAAGGGGAGAGGAGGAGGAGGTGGGGTCAGGCCCGCTGCTGTTGCCATGGCGACCACATCCAGATGCTGCCGCAGCAGTGGGAGCCAGCGGGAGGAGCGAGCCAGTCTGTAGCTTAGAGGAGGAGAAGAAGAGCCCCCTTTACACAGACACTGCCTGCCACATCTAAAGCCAGTGGCAGCGAGCACCCAGTGCATTGTGGGTAGGGGGGTTGAAGCCACATGGAGGATGAGGATCTGTCTGCATTTTGAAAGAGGGAAAGGAGATGGGAGGGGGGGAGGGTGAGGAGGAGAGAAGGGGGATTCCAGGGAGAAGAGGCAGCAGAGAAGGAGAGGTGGGAGGGGGCTGTTGCTATACGGAAGAGCTTGCAGGAGAATCTGGGCTCATCCAATCACGGATCGGCTATTTATAATGCATATCAAGTAACTCTTCATTTTTCATAGAAGGGGTGGTTGTTGAGAGGAAATGACAGGAGTCTGGGCAGAGCTCAGGAATTAGGTAAAAACACATGCATGCACATGGAAATTTCTTTTTCATCCGCTGGATGAGGATGTATCGAAATGTGTGTCAGATAAGCATGAATGGACTACATGCACCATGTGGCGGTGAGGATGTGCGCTTCTAATTAATATGCTAATGCAAAATAGGATTTATTAAATCCATGTGTCATACTGATGTGGTGGACCAATCGTCTGTTTGCTGTACGCCCATAGTCCTCTCCAACACACTGTAATTCCAAAGTGGGGGTGGCGTTACAGCTTTACACAACATAAAAGATTAAATTCTTAGCATAAAACATAACATAATTCATAAAATATCTCAGGACTGCAGGCAAATGTAAACTTTGTCTGCTACACTCTGCTGCATTAGTGCAGTGTGAACTTGGGAATGATTTAGGAGTGGAATAAAGCAGGCAATATGATAATGTGACTTGGCAAGAAAACTCCAACAGAGAGTGTTTGTGTGCCACCAGGGACCACACCCCACTTAACCAGCTTGTCAGCACATTCAGGAGCATAAGATCTCTCTCCACATGTACACACTGAGCACATCCCCACTCCAAAGTGCCTATAAGGTGAGCTAACCAACAGGAATCTCTTCTATTAAAATGTAGGAATCTAAACATGAAAGGTAACTGTTATAGGGTTCTTTTACAGCACTTTTCAACAATTTTCAAGGTGCATTTTCAAGATTTTTAAGCACCTTACAGCTGTGGTAAATTAAACATTTATATATATATATATATACCTAAACGATTTCCTCACTTCTTCATCACATTAAATAAGATGTAACAATATTTGTTATTTTATTTCTTTATCTAAAAAGTAGGGCTACAACTAGCATTATTTTCATTATCAATTATACTGTTGATCATTTTCTGGATTAATTGATTAGTTGTTTGCTCCATAACATGTCAGAAAATGGTGAAAAATGTTGATCACTCTATCTCAAAGGCCAAGATGACATCCTCAAATGTCTTATTTTGTCCACAACCTAAAGATATTCAGTTTTCTGTCCTAGAAAAGTGAAGAAACCAGAAAAATATTCACATTGAGTGGCTGAAATCAGAGAATTTGGGCATTTTCCTCTTGAAAAATGACTTAAAAGATTAATTGATCAAAATATTTGGTGGTAAATTTAATAGTTAGGTAATCGATTAACTGACTAATTGTTGCGGCAAACTGGCACTGTTCGAACCTTGAAATGATCACATTTAAAATTCAAGTGTTGTCAAGGTTTTCCAGCACCTGCACAAACTCTGCTTTGTCAATGATGAATTGCCAAATGAGCACTTCTCTTGCTATGTAGCGACACTGACAAACACAAAGGCAAAGAGTGTCAGTGAGCAACAACTGAATCTGTGACCTTTTCAGATTTTGCAGTGAAAGGGATTCACACTGACGGACAGGATAATATCAACAGCATAGTTAAAGCAGTGAGGTTGTACGAGGCAAAGCCTTGCTTTTCTGAATCACCTAAACTGATCTGATGAGTGGGTTTGTGTTTTTAAAGCTCTCTGTAGTATTAAAAGACAAATGTGAATAAAACAGCACTCCAGTATTAATCTAGCCATTGGCTGATACATAAAATAACAATTTGCATTGAACATTCAAGTATTTATCATGTGACGTCTTATTTTACAAGCAGGTGTTTAAACCTCTCAAACACAATCAGCCCTCAGATCTGTGGAATATCAATGCTGAAAAGCCCTTGGAGGCTTGTCAAGTGAATCAGAAAATAGGCTACTATTTGTCCTTCGAGTTACAGTACAACATTTACAACTTAACACAGAGTGGAGAACAGTCTACAGAGCAGTTCTATTTTTGTTGATCTGTTAGCTGAGTCAGACAATTTTAGAGATTCTCCTCATCAGCTGATCATAATTCACTTTGTAGCCATTCTAGCAGCGGCTTTAAGGACGTTAATGTCAGTCTGTTAGTCCTCCACTTTGGACCAGACTGAAATATCTTAACAACTGTTACAGTACAAGAGTTGTTGAGATGTTTTGTACACAGACTTTCATGGTCCCCAGAATCGAATGAGTCATTGGCTCATTAGGAAGAAAGATTATGACTTCAGTGATTCTCTGACTTTTCCTACAGACCCACCAGCAGCTGAATTTTTCTCTCATCATGTCAAATATCTCAACATCTACCCGATGGATTGGCACAAATTTTTTTGCACAAACATTCATGGTACCCAGAGGATGAATCCTAATGATAATGGTGATCCACTGACCTTTCCTCCGGTGCCACCATGACGTTGAAATTTGTATATTTTTTTTGAGTGAAATGTCTCTCTCAGGATGAACTGTAATAACTTTGATGGTCCCTTTACATTTCCTCTAGCACCATTGTCAGGGCAAAAGTATTATTAGTCCAACACATTGGTTTATGATCACCAGTGTTGGGGTTACAAAGTAACTTAGAGTACTCAGATTACTTTTGTGTTGTAATGATCAATATAAAGCATTAGATTTACAACTGAACTACTCAGTTAATCATTTACATTTTCAAATAAGCAGTTTGTTAAAATACAGATTTACTCAATTTTCACCACACCGGAGGAGACTCTCAGAGTGAATTTCTTGTATCTCAGACTGAGGAGAGACATAAACCTACAGTCTCAGTGGACACTGAAATTGCAGAGAATCTGAAGTCAGGTCTCTATATTCAATATGGGTCTATGTATTGAACAAATAACCCATGATCAAATCTTTCTTTCAGTCAAAACTCCAGCACCATCCAATCATCCAATGCACCATAGAGAGGCTTTTTAGCCTTAAGTCTCATCAGAGGAACCAACTATCAGATACACATTTCTCCTGTGTTATAAGAGTTAATTACAGGGAACATTAGCTGGGTGAGTCTACAGGTGTTGAAAAGCATGTGCACTTTTAAAGTTTGTGTGTAAGCATGTGTTTTGAGAAGCTAACTGGTTCATTAGTTGCATCTTGACATATTATGTACTCCAGACTAAACAAGCCCTGTTTTAATGTTTTCATAGAGGATGCTGTCTGGTTTGCCTCACGGTCGTGAGAAGATGATTGCAAAGTGGATTTTTTGGTACCACAGAAGGACCCTAATCAGTAGGTAAAACTGTAACAGAACAAGTTAGCTTTTAATAGCAGTAATTTTGTATTATAACAAGTTACTTTAAAAGTAACTCTACCTAACACTGGTGACCAAATAGTCATGTAGCATACCATATTAGCATGCTAATATGCTAAACTACAATGTCGTAAACATTACATGCGCTGGACTTTAGCATGTTAGCGTCATCATTGTGAGCATGTTTCCCTGTATGTTTGTGTTAGCATTTTGCTCAAAGGACCTCTATATCTATGTAAAACAGCTGCTAGCATGGCTATCTACTCTTGTTACTACAATACTTAATGCAAACACCGCTAAACCAACCGTACGGCTAATAACAAAAAATGTACATCACTCTGCAACTTTCCTGCTAAATAATTAAATCAGATTGACCCTTGACTCCCATCATCACTGCACTGCAGGCGCCCAGAGCCTCAGCTCCTCTCTCCAGCCACCTTGCTCCTTCCACCCAGGCGACTGACAATGTGCCCTTGAATGGACCACCTCCTTACCCGCTGCCACGCCAGCTAACCTCTTCACTTTACCCCCCTGGCTTTACAACTGTGCTGCCATCTGTCTGCAGCCCTGCTGCCTCAGGGGCCCGGCCACAGTCAGGGCACACAGCTAATGACTCGCAGGGAGAGAGCAAAGAGGAGCAGAAGGGCTGAAGTAGCAACATAAAATGAAAAAGAAGGAGAGAGTGAATGAGCAAAGAAAGGCTGAGACCAGGAATGGTGGTGGTCGAGTATAGAGTGATTTATTAGAGGACAAGCGGAGAGAATAATGAACACTTTCACAAAATGACTCTATTCAGGCTCTAAAAAGAGCTAAGTCTACTCAACATCTGAAAGCCTTTTCTCATAAAGACTTCATTTCTTCTATTATTTTGTCACTTCTCTAAACCTTGTCTGAGAAAATTACCCTACGCACAGATTTGCATAACCAATCACCAATATTCATCCCTTTGAACTGTGATTTAACAATACATAAATAATATGATTGCTTCTTTTCTCCAGGACAGTTTTATTATAAAATACATTTAGGGTGATTCTGCTGCCGTAAATTCATTCATTCAGAAGACCATAATCAACACTGAGGATACAAAGGTCGTGTCCTTGTTGCTGTATTTTATCATGTTTGTTCATTTCCATTTCTCATGATACAATGTACTTCATTAGGAGGGAAAAGAATAGTCGTTTCAAATGAAAACCCAATCTAGAGTACAATATTCTCATTTTACAACCTACTCTGAATTAAATTACTAACATTAAATGAAAAAAAACCCCAGATTGTTCACCCTACTGAGCGCGCCATATTAATCCTAATAAAAACATACTGGACTAAACAAACCAACACAAGCTGTTTTCTTAGGGTACATGTGTGAAGATGACTCATCCTAACATGTATGTTGTGTTTGGGAATGGAACTAATTTCTGGGAAGTTGGGGTATGATGTTGTAAGGCAGCATTAGTCTGCAAAGGTCAAATCTCCAGATCATCAAAGTGATTACAGCCCAAGTGTGAAACTCCAGCGTGTGGGTTACTGGCATCAAGAGAGTGAAATGATGTCAGTGAGGCCAGCAACCAATAGGAAATGCCTGAGGCCCTTGTTTGTTACCATATGTTGGTGTTGAGAATGAGGTCTAGTGGGTGGCTCATGTGTAAGCCTCACTGCAGCATCAACAAAGAAGAGAACTGAGAATCTAGTTCATTCTCAGTTTGGGATGAGAGGCTGTTTCTCTATTTTCACTCGTCAGTTTGGATTTGCATGAGAGCTGGTGGACAGATAGATGTTGGGACGAGTGCAAACTGATGAGATTTTGATGGTGATGGCAAGAATGTTTTTTATGGCAATGTTTTATGTTGTGCAGTATTATATTCTTAAACAAAATGCACTTTAATATTAAAGGGGCAAAGATTTTATGCATCAAGGTTTGTTTACTTGTCATGGAAGTAAAGCAGCCTGTGTACTATATAATGTTTTTAATGACTCTGGAGGGCTGCTGGGAGAAGTTGGCCTTCAAGGCTTTCTGACAGAAAGCCCTTCTTTGTTAGATTTAGGGGGGGGGGGGATTGTAGGTCTGGTTAAAAAAGCAAGACATAGCAAGAAAGCCCTAAAGGCTAACTTCCCATGTGTGTCTGGAAGGGCTTTGTCAAGTCAGAAAAAATGACTTGGAGTGATGTCATCAGGGTCACCTGGGTTCAGCTTGGAAATGGAAAGCACACACCCAGATCTTCAGGACAAGTTGACGAATCTTAATTTCATCAGTTTATTCTGGCCATGTCAACAAACACACTAACATTTCAAGCCTGTTGATCTTCATCAGAGCATTGAGGAAAATGAATGTAATTTATGTGCAAGAGTTGGCAGGTGATTGGCTTAAACGCTCACACAGTAATGAACTTTCTATGTTTCACACACATGTATACATGTTACCATGAGATTAGTCAACTTTGCCCTGAAAATCGGTGAGTGTGCCATATTTTTACCCTTGGGTATTCAACATTAAAAGTACTTTGGTTTAAGTACCACACACAAAATACTGTGAAAGAGCAAGATTTAACTACTTTCAGGTCGGGATGTCTCTCCCTCTGTTCCATAGTTGTCCAATGTCTCCATATCTTCAAAGTATCTCAACTCTAAATGTTGGCTCTTACAATAATGGCAATAATAATTTTGTTTTTTAGATTTGTAACCAAAGCCCCTTAAAATTTACTAAATAGCAAGCTGGATGTATGCAACATCTTTTCCCAACATAGCCTCATCCATCAACTATCTTACTTACTTGTGATTGGTCAAAGTCTCTTGTCACAAGCAAGATTTTCTAAAGCCGGAAAACAGAGCCAAGAGGAGGAGCAAAAGTCTAGTTTTCTCTCAGAACACTTGTATTACATAATGCTTCAAGGTTATTATGGATCTTTTGCCCAATGATGCACAAAATAAACCACCTGCTCCAGTTTTAAATGGACAATAATTTCCTATGAATGTTAACAAAAGGATCCTACTGCTTACATACAACTACTCAACATATGGTTGATAATTCCTCAACACACACATGCGCAAGTGCATACACACATGACACATTTACACACAGACACGCCTCTGCATTTCAACCAAAAAAAGACAAACTATCTTTGACCATCTGTGAAAGCCTCGCTGCAGCAATCACATCCACCCAGTGGGCCGAAAATGTTCCTGCTAAAAGTGCTTTTCCTGTCACCCACACAATAGGGTGAGCCTCAGAAAATGCCCTTCCAACCTACTCTCCCAACAACAATCACCAGTAGAAGAACAAGAAGAAGAAGAAGAAGAAGAAGAAGACCCTGAATCTATCCAAGAAGACTTCCTGTTCATAGTTAAGTTTTGGGCTTCGTTCTCATTATAAGAAATCTCATCCTATTCCATCAAAAAGCTCTGTCCAATCAGGTAATGGAACTTTTGATTCACCCTTCGTACCTTGGGCTGTTCCTGCAGTCTATCACATTAATCTAAGATGCTGCAAGATTCATATTGACTCATTCAGCTCCTTTTATATCTTCAAAAGTGCTGCTTGCAAAAGATTCGCCTCTTCACAGAGACAGTTTAATTATAAAATTACACTTTTAGACCCTGCTGTCTAAAAAGTGGCAGGCGTGCTTGTGTTTACAAAGACTTTCCCGCCAACAAAAAGGTCACAGCTTCAATCCTGTAGCAGCCAATATATCTATCAACAGCTTTAAAGGTGTCCTTGAACAATATCCTAAACTCATACTTACTCAGTCTCTTTCAATTCCTCGAGATAACCGCAAATGTAAGCTGTCAGGGTTCCCTGGAAGCAGCCGGTACTCTCAAAGTTTATGCTCAGGTGAGTTAGCCGTGGGTCTTCAATGGGGCGTGGGTGTTTGCAGTCAACGAGGCTAGTTATAGACTCCAGTGTCAAGAGTCAGGTGGGTGAGCAACGGTGTGTAATTTGTTCTTGTTATTTCCACTGATTTAGGTCAGTGTCTGAAACATTTATATAAAGCAAACTGAGATAGAGACCATAGAGACTAAATATTTACTGAACCAGCAGTGCGTGCTACTACACTAAGTAATTTTAAGCTGGTTCAACTTAAAAATGTATTTTCTCCAGCTGGCTTAAAAATGTATCTGAACATGGCTTGAATAATTTGTTAAAAGTCATCTGATGAGTTTTGAAACTATAAAACCAGTTGAGTCAAGTCAACTGGTTTTATAGTTTCAAAACTTTTTTTAATAAGCTCATGACTGTTGAATCAACTAAATGTACAGAGGTAGAGAATGAATTTGATACTGATCTAAATAGTAGCTAGCATCGTTTTCATTATTATAGAAAGAAACCGCCATGATTTATCTTAAAGACAAACAGCATGTTTCTTTAAAACTAACCCTACAAACAAGTTTCTTTTGAAACTTAATTTAATGAGTTGAAAGAACTCACAGCAGCACATTAATTCCACTCAAAGGAATTCAAGTCAGAACAACTCATGTTCAGAAATTATACAACAGTTTGTCTGAGTCTTTTGACTTGAAATGATGAGCTGAATGAATGTACTGTACAGAGTTCAATCAATCAATCAGAGTTCCAGTGGAACCATTACAACATCAAATGGGTCTCTTATCGGGGGTTCTGGGTGAGACCTTTCACGGATGGTTGTAGATACAACCTTTTATATTGGGTTCCAGGCAGAACTCTCTGAGACAGTAGACAGTAGAACCTCTGTGTAAAATGAGGAACTGAGAAGTAATATCAATTTTATTTTATTTTCACTAGTTTGCTATTTTTGAATCATTACAAGATGATCTCAAGTAATCTTTTCAAACTCAGTTAACTTAAATTTGTATGGCAGCCCAGAGACTAACTTTTTAAGCTAAAACAAATACTTTGTTTTTTTACAGTGCCTGAGTGTGTGTGTGTGTGTGTGTGTGTGTGTGTGTGTGTGTGTGTGTGTGTGTGTGTGTGTGTGTGTGTGTGTGTGTGTGTGTGTGAGCATGTTTCTGTGTCTACACTTGATACAGAAGCTGATCAGATATCTCAGTTCCAGTGGGCTCCCATTGCTCTGCAGGGAGGAGAGCACATCATGGTCTCCAGGCAGGAAAGACAATGGGAGGTTCACAGAGGAACAGTACAAATCATCAGTGTTAGCACTGTAATCTCCAAACAAGCTCCCACAGCAAAGATGCCGCTCACATTTGGATTCCCTCAAGTGTGCAGCAATGCGAGCGTGGGACAGTTCGAGCCTATTAAAAACAACTTCATGTAGCTGCTCAAGCAGCAGCTGGAACTAGAACAGGGAGCCATAGTGTACAGTAGTGTGTGCAAAGCTGCTACTCCTCAAGGGAAACACAAAAGAGTAAAAATAGCACGACATTTGTTACCGAGCTACTGTCCAAAAAGCTGTGTTCATCCCATGTACTGGACCTCAGATAGATCATGGCTGGCCAGGATGAACAGTCGCCAACAGCTCATTCTGTGACGCCAGACACTACGGACACGTGTCAGTACGCTAACTCTCCACTAACCTCATTTTTCATGGATATATGGATACACTTAAACAGGCCAGACGTTACATGCATGGTTGTATTTGTCATTATAGCATGTAATACCCATGTCAATAACCATTTCATGCGTGTCAATGTAGACATACTGTGGACATGAGGTCAAACAAATAAGCTGCCTGCTGGTTCTATGGAGAGACCATAGGTAGAGAATGTCTAGAAGCAGTGGTCCACCGATATGAGTGTTTCATTCGTCAATATGAGTTTTTCAATGGCCAATATTGATATTTCAACAGCAGGGTAGCTGATGGTGGATATATAATGAAGATATCAAAACAGAAAAATCATGCATCATTATTCCATGCACATTACAGTGTAAAGGTAAATGGTAAAGGTCAAATTCATTGTAATCATACAGAGTACAATTATACAGTCGAATTCATTCTCTGCATTTAACTCATCCTAGTATTAGGAGCGGTGGGCAGCCGCTGTGCAGCACCCAGGGACCAACCCCAGTTCTAAGCGAGCAGCACCTTGGTCAAGGGTACTGACTGGAGAACTGACCGAGCATACATGTTTTTCATGGTGGAGCGGGGCGGAACGTGCAAACTCCACACAGAAAGGATCTGTCCGAACTGGAATCCAAACTCATGACTGTGAGTTGAAAGTGTTAACTACTGTGCCATTCAGTCTCATGTACATGTTATCTTAGCCAGAAACATGTTGTTTTAGATGGAAGTTTTAGTTATTAAGAAACAGAAACATACATTGGGTTATACTGCAGATTTCAGAATGTAACTGGTATTTAAGGGAGAGCAGGGTACAGAATTATATTATAACATAATATACATTTAACCAGAATGTGATTTGTTAATTTTCAACAGGGATGGAACTGGGTCATTTCATATATCTACGACTAGCAAACTGGCTCATGAACGACTCTTTTGGCCCGTAGCTGCATAGTTTGAAGAATATAATAGATCCAAGACTGAACGAACAGAAGGCAGGAACGGAGATAAAAAGGTGCAATTACCTGTCAATTATCTGTCTTTTACTTCAGCACCACAGATAGCAAGATGGATTTATAAGTACACAGCACAGTTAAGTTACTAAGCCATGGTCGCGGCCATAGATTCTAACTTGCACAAACCTCAGTCAGATAAAGGATTGATGAGTCAGGCAAACTAGACTAACGTTCAACGAAACAACCCCTAGAAAAGATTATGGTGACTAAAGAAATTTAGGCAACTCTTATAGCAGCATGAATAAGAGTTATAGTACAGCACCACCTTCCCAAAACTCACCACGGGGAGCACTAACTTCATTCTCCTGCAGCCACGCCAACAAGGCTGCAGACAATTTTTTGTTTATCTGCCTCGTGTTGCAGGCATCAGCTGATGCAGATTATCCCTACCATCACTACCTAGAAGTAGATCCAGATTAATATGACAAACTAGATTCTGTATTTCTTGTGTGAAATTATGTCAACAGAAGAAAGTGTTGCTGCTTTGAAAATTGTTTTGGTGTGACTACAGTCGAGTCTGTTGTGAGAGCAGCAGTCTGGGACTGATGGCAGACAGGAAAACTGTCTACTAAAGATTTTGCCCAGTTACACAAACACGTTCACTTGTGTGACCACACAAACTCGCCTGCAGTCGCTTTGTGCCAGAGGGATGCAGCCGTGGTGAAAAAGACATTATCTGGTAGTGGAACAGAGCAGGTTTGGGCCATATGATGAATCAGTGTCCATGAAGAAGTTGCTAGAAGCCACTCACTCATCAATGATGAACACAGACTCTCTGTTCTACAGGTTTGGCCACAGTTCTAATAGCAGATTTAATGGGATTGGATTGGAGCTTTTGGCTTACATGGATGTATAGGATGATTAAATTAAAAGGAATTTGTGCCTGAATCTGCACAGTGTGCTTTCCTCATTAATGTGTCATCGGTGCAAAAAAAAAAAAAAAAAGTATTGCCGTGTTTCTTTCCCAGCAGATCAAGAGGACCGGTTGAGTTGCGGCATTTGTGATCCAGGACAGACTCATCAGCACTCAGAACACGGCTCTGCTCGGTCCAAGAGCCTGCTGCGATGCAAAGGCTGCTGCTGTCCATGGTACTGAAACTCACTCTGCTGTAATGCAACAAGGACTCAAGTCCAAAATCACTCCCTGCTCACACCCTACTGCAATATATCTCCTTTCCAACAAACTCTCTGGTGTAAGAAATGATCCACTATAGTGCCCTCAAAAACTCTGTGTCTGCAACTGTCACTTCTCTATATCCATTAGGTAGTGTATTCAGCTGCAGCTATCTTTTATTATCGATTAATGTGCTGATTATTTTCTAGATTAACTGATTAATTGTTAATTTCAATCATTTTTATTATTATTAACTTTTATCACATTTTTTTGGAAGTTGGAACAACAATGGAAGAAACAGAGTTAACCATTTTTATTGATTGTAATTTACAGTGATCCCAGTTTGATCATTGATTAACTAAGAAGACTTCCTGAAGGCGGCTCTTGACATGAAAATGTTTGTGAATATTTAAAAAAAAAAATTGTGGGAAAACAGGCCAGTGTCAATAAGTCCAAGTCTCAAAATTGCTTGTTTTGTCAGACCAACAAAGGTTTAGTCACAAAAGTGGCACAAGAAAAACAAGGCAAAGCGTAGCTTTACACCACACAAAAGGCCTTATCTGAAGCCAGAATTTGATTTGTTCGTTCTGGGTTACTGTAGAAACATGACGGTCCAACATGGCGGCCTCTATGGAAGAGGACCTGCGGTCTCTGTAACGGCTCATTATAATGTAATGAAAACACAACAATTCTTATTTTCATAAAACATACATATGACTATTATATTCTATTTCATCCATATTCTGCTAATAAATCCCCACCAATCTTACACACAAGATATTTAAGATTTATCTACCATCATACATTGAGCAGATAACAAAAAAATGCTCATTTAGACAGCTGCCAGATGAAAGAAAGCCAAACTTAGTCAAATCTGAACTAGATTTTTGATTTTCACTCCTACTAAAAAATCCCACAATGCAGTGCTTCAACTTTGATAGGCCTAGATTACAGTTATGTGGCAATACAACAGCCCTTTATTTGCTTTTAATGGCATTTTCATTGTATTACTGAATTTTTTTTTCTATACAACTGAAGAAAAAACAGATGATGATGATATTGATAAGCTATGTCATAAGATGTGTGCACAAGAAAACATTCTCTCACACAAGTTTAGTATGTGTACAGACAAATTGAAGCTGTCTCTGTTCAGAGCATATTGTACACCACCGTATACTGCACACTTTAGGTCAAAGCGAGTTTACATTTCAAATAGTTTATAATGATTCCAGGAGAATACTAATCAAAAGACCAAGATGTTGGAGTGCAGGGGAAATGCAGGATTAAATACTTTTCAGCTGTCTTAAGAAATATCACGTACAAATTTATATACTGACTAAACGACTCTGAGAATGAAATAACTATGGTTGTCTAACATAAGATTTATCACTACACAGCACCAATCACAGCTGTGGAGGCATTGGTGTAGTTTGTATATCTAAAGCATTAATATATATATTGTTTTACCTCTTTTTATCATGACTTTTTATTGTGCTTGCTGTCTTGTAGTTTATTTTATGTAATGTCTTTTTTTTATTAGGACCTTGAGTCTGTGATAAAGTTTGGATTGAATATGTGTGAATATGTGGTATTTGTCTTTGGTATTTTTCCTCTATCAAAATACATTTAAAAATGTAAACTAGTGAATGTTTGTTGTCTAGTAGAATATTGAATGGGGTTATTTTGAACACAGCCAAAGACTCTCTAACCCTTCATTCACTCTCTTTACTTCACACAGCATCAGACCAACAACACAATGAAAAGCTTCGATTCATTTCCTTTTTATGGCGGTATACCTTCTAGTTATCTGATCTGGCTATGTATTTAATTTACCCTCTCCAGAGAGGCCCCAGCGGAGATGTTCAATAATACTGTAGTGTAAGTGCCTATCAAACAGTCACTCTATGGAAGGCCTCGCACCACTTTCCCTCATCTCTGTGGTGGTTTAATGTCTGTCAGTGTGCTTCATCATACACAGCTTTCTTCTTTCTTTCTGTCTCCAGCCTGAATTTGCGCCTCCCCACCTGCCCCCTATGTTTCTCCGTCCCAGACAGGAGCGTTTATCTGAGATGGGACCCAGGACTCCCCTCTGCCCTCTTCATCTATCTCTGACTGAATCTGGCAGGTTCGTTACGAGAGAGGGACACTACGACTACAAACAGGTGAGTGGATACAAAACATCGATTTATGAGTGCCTCGGTGTGTGAGACAGAGGAAGAAAGACAGAGAGGGATGCTGGGAGCACTGCTGTGGATACTACAAAAGTACAGACTGGGAGAGGAAGGAACAAGAAGATAAAAAGGACATTTTTAAACTTTAAGGATATTTGAATGAGAAAAGAGTTGCATGTAATGAGGAGCCCCCAGAGCATCCAACACTGCAGCTCAAAGGAGTTTCATGGTGTCTTTCAGCTCATTGTTTTGGTTTCATGGCTCGCCGTTTTACTATTTTGGTTCATTCTCAACACTCACATAGTATTTTTTTTAGCAGCAAGAGGCAGATTTTCACCAAAACAGCTCTAAAAACCCAATGTGTACATGCTCAGCACCAAACAGCAATTAGCAACCAGCTGGTGAAGATAGTGGAGCATTTAGCTGCTAAAGTACCACATATTTTTCTCAGGAGCTGGTGGAGACCAAAAACAGAGCTAAGAGGAGGCTAAATCATTATTTGACTTTATCAGGTGGACAAAAACATGACTACATGAATTCCAACGTTGTTTGTCAAATGCGTAAATACACAACTGTTGGTAACAAGTTTGTCATAGAAGCTTTACTGGGTGATAATGATACATTCTTAGCTTGTTTCTGCTCCTCCAGGTGGCCTAAACACATCAATTATTATAAGTTTAACCAAAGTGCAGGTGATGGAAATCAGGAAAATTGAGAAAGCATTGAACACTGAAAAAATTAACCTGTTCAATGCAAGACACTAGTGCTAACATGATTTGTTTATTAAATCAAAGAGTCAATAAATAGAAAGTTAAACATGCAGTTAGCAGTTCTAGAGAAGGACAGATTATTTAGACCACGGTCATCAAATAATTATGTTTTGGGAGTGAGACTCAACAATCAACTCTCTTACCAGCCACTGATTGGCCACAGTCTCCAGTCATGGGCTAGATTTTCTAAAGCCTGAAAACAGATTAAAAGGAGGAGGAGAGGTCTAGTTTTCACGCAGACCACTTGAATTACATTATGCTTAAAGGTTATTATGGAACTTTTGCCTAGTGATGACAAAAACAAACTTTCTATCCCAGCTTTACTCCAACAAGCTTTTTTTTTTTTTTTTTTTTTTTTTTTTAAAGAAAAGCTTAACTGTTTAAGGCATTTACCAAACAAAAATTCAATTTGTAGTCTCTGCAAGTTGATTCTCATGTGTTTATTGGCATGAATGTCTGCCTGAAAGACAGAAATCAATCTAAAAAATGCATGATAGAGTAGAAACGCCGAGCCAAATTGTGGTCGTACAGCCAATTAGCGAGGAAAGTAGATGAGGAAAAGCCCTGAGGAAAAAATTATATAGATCAGGTAAAAAGAGGAATTCAGTGTTCATGCTTTAATTACATCACTTTAGGCTCTATATAGGATCCATGGAAAATCTGGTCTGGCACTCTGGAGCTCATGCACAGGCTTCCTAAATCAGACCCACACAGCCACTGCCTCTTTGTTAATGGTCTCCTATAGACCATCCATCATCTCACTGTGGCCAGTTAGCGATAAGGACAACTTCTTGGCTTTCTTTCAATGAAGCCGGCCGCCTCCTCATCTCTCTCTCTCTCTCTCTTCCATCTCATCTCTGCCTCACTAATTTAGTCTCCAGATCCTTTTCTTCTTCTCCTTTCCACCAAAAAATGTCTCCACTGTTCTACAGACTCCATGCCCAGAGGACTTTCCTCTCTCAGCTCTTCACCCTTCACAGCACAGAGCATGCAACTTCCTGAACTCAATTTAACCCCAGTCTTTAAAGGCTAAATAGCTCCATTACATTCTGCCTTTATGCCGGGGTGTCTGACAGGTGTTCGGGGCTGCTCGGGTCTTCATTCTCTGTTCTCCAAGGGCTGTCTGTACGACTGCCTGACTGTCTCATTCTAGCATATTCCGGCTGTGATTTTTGTTATATTGCACGAGTCTGCACAGACCTGCCAGTTCCCCTGCAGATCAATGCACACATGGATGCACACGCCAGGAATCACGCAGACACGCAGGTGTACGCATGCAAACAACAGCCGCAGCAACACATGGCTCAAACGCTGTCAAATGCCTAATCTGCTCTCAGATCCGCAGGGAGCAGGCATGATGTAGGGTTTTGTGTTGTTGGCGTCATTTTTGTGCTCCATTTTCACGGGCGGCCGAAAAGACAGTGAAGGCGTCCACAGAGAGCAGAGCTCAGCAAGGCGTCCAGATGCAGCTTATCCCCCATTCACTTCTCAGTGGATGAGCATCCACAATGTGACGATACAGTGATGTTACAGACAGAGAGGAGAAAGGAATAATTATGGCTGACACAAAGCAAAAATGTCACACATATTCTGGTTCCAGCCTCTCAGATGTGAGGGTTTGCTGCGTCTTCTCGTTGTAACTTGAATGTCCTTCGGTTTTGGACTGACTGATTGGACATTTGAAGACTCTTTTGTGATTAGATGATTGGTGACTAAGTTACTTTTCACTTTTTTTTTACATTTTACAGACTGAACAATTGATTGAAAAAATAACAGATGTAGATGAATAAAAAAATCAAAATTTGTTGCATCCCTATCTATGCGACAATGACAAAGAGATTTGTCATACAGTAGACACGCTAATTTTACAAAGCTATTCTATGGTGGAATTAGGCCATTGTGGGCAGTGTTGCAAATCAGAGAGCCGGACTGCTTTATGGCGATACAGAATTTATTTATCCTCTATCAATGTGATGAAGTGCCATGATTTTCAAGTATTATTACACTCGATTAGCCCCCCCCCCCCAAAAAAAAAACACCTTTCTAACTTGTTATTTTCACTGTTTAAACAATGTTCTAATTGAAATTCCAGAAGTCATAACAACATCAATAATCAGATGGCTGACAAATTGAAGATAAAACCAACTACAAAAGTAAGAACAGCTTCAGTTCAGTTGGGTTATTCAGGAAGGGGCCAAAGGGGTCACAAGAAAAGTTCTAAAGGTTGCCAGATGGTTGTGAAGAATAAAATGAGACATTTTGTGGCAAGCATTGTGCAAATTGAGTCAGAAAGCAGCTCTTAGTGATGTCCGGCCCTTAAAGACATTCAACATGAGGGCGAAGCACTCATAAATAAACAAAATACAGCTCAAAAAGCTCAGACCCCAAGAAATGTAACGGTCAGCTCACTATGGGTTAAAACTTTAGTGGAACCTGCTTATAGTGATCCCGGTTACAGTGATCAACCACTTAGAAGGATCAAAAATCTTGGAACAGAATTATTCCTAGACAAACGCTGTTTAGATAATTCACTTTTAATCAAGTATTCCACTTACTGTGTTCATTTTGGGTCTTTTCATACATGACAACATATGGAGAACAAATTTTAGGCAATTTTTTTTTTTTTACTTTACTTACATGAAACTTTGTCTTGCTATAACCTGTCTGCTCCTGCCTCTGTTTGATGATTATCCTTGAAATCATGATTCTTGACAGTGATTCTCTTTCAAAGCTTATATTTATCATCCACTTATAGTGAACAATTTGACCCATACCATGGGTTTGAGCGTTTCACTGTTCTTGACGATAATGACAAAATGCAGATGCTTCTGCTTGAGGTGGTGAAATTAGTTTGTTGTATTGCTCCCTGTTCTTGTTACAGCCTTCCTTCACTTCTTACATACTGTATTATTGCCGTTTATTATGCATTCAATCTTCTGTAACCAAACCATTTCCACACCAATTAAGTCGCTCCCCATTTTGGAAATTAACTTAAATTAACTTAAATTAGCTTTCACTTTCAGCCAGGCTTATTGTTGCTATGTGTACTCGTTGTGCCCTTTAGAGAAGTATCTGCATCATATCTTTTGACTCATAATTATTTATAATTTTCCTTTAATTTGTCATCAATCTCTAAAGTATAAGATAACATTTCTATTCATATCGCCCACTCTCACCAAGTACAGTAAACTATAAAATGTCTGAATGAGTCAGTGCTGTAGTCATGCACTGACTGATATGTATCACTGTCTTAAAATGTAGGCTTTAAAATATACAGCAGTTTCTTTTGGAAGATTTTGCTTCCCATATTCGCAACTACATAAATTAATAATAAATAACAAACATTTCATGATGGTGAGAGCAGATATTTTGTCAGCCTCTAGATGGCTGAGTGTTTCTCCTTGGCCTCTGTGGGGACCTCTGTGCATCATGCAGGAGAGAAATGAATAGCTCTCCAGTGGCTACTACTAACAGGTGGCCTTGACTGACTCACAGTCCCTTAAGGCTGACCATGACGAATGAGTCGTGACTCTGCCGTGAATTACAGCTCCACTGCTGACAATTGGAAGTAGCAGCTTAATTAGGCTGGGTTTGATATACTGTAGGTGCAGGTGGTTCTTCTGAAGACCAAATGTAGTTACAGTACATCCTGATTCTCTGTGTATGCATAGTTTGATGCGATGTGGTGATGTTGATGACAGCTAAAAAAATAAAAAAAAACAATTCAAAAGCAAAAGAACAGGGAGATGGAAGTTTACTTGTCAATCATGGTCAGTGAGCAATATGAAGCCCCAAATTCACTGTGAGTAATCGGGTTTTCATGACCAATTAATCTGCCCATTATATTCCCCCCAAAAAAGATTGATTGTTTTGTCCTCAAAGTGTCCCAAAATAGTGATAAATGTCCATCACAATTTCTCAGAATCCAAAGTGATGTTTTCATATGTTTTGTTTTGTGCAGCAAACAGTCCACAACCCACAGATACTCATTTTTCAGTGATATAAAGCATAAAAACAGGAAAATCTGACATTTAAGAAGATGGAAGAGTGATAGACCGATTGGTCAGCCAATTAATCTTTAGATTATCTGGCACTTTGAGATAATCAGCATTGTCTAATGCCTGCGCTCACAACACAGATAAACAAAAAATGTTAGCAGACATATCTGCAGGCAGCGTCGTCAGTGTAGATGGCGTGGTATGATGTTTACATTTCCCTCTTATGAGTTTGGGGAAGGTGGTGAAAAATATCAGTCATGTTCTGAAATGCAGCACAACTCAATGTATTTTTTCTATTTCAGTAGCTGTTAAAAGCAACAAGTTACTGGCTAAGATAACAGAGTATATTAGATTGTAATGTCTGTGGAGTAATGGGATTATACATGACTTTTCTTTGTTATTGCCATTATATTTACACTCTGGATACCGGCATTGGCATTGTCCATTAAATATCTTGTATCATTCAATCACTAGCTGGAACCAGTGAATCTCTGGCACATTAGCTGAAAAAATAACTCATTTTATAAATTATCAAAATAGTTGGCAATTAATTTTGATTGATTTGTCCTGCAACAACTATCCATTTTTAAGACCATCTCAATCTGTAGAGATTAATGCTTACTTTGACGAGAAATGTGTTTTCTCTCCAAGGTAATTAAAGAGGAAATGTCATCCAAACAGACACTTTAACTTCACTTTACTTTATTTGGAGGATCACTTTAAATTCAAAATCTCACCTTGTACACTTATAAAACTGTTCTTGGCAAATACTTTGGATTCCTTGGCTCACTCAGTTTTGTTGAGGTGTATTTCTGCTTAGTAATGCTTGATAAAAGACAGCATGATGTCATACTAAGATATTTACAGGTCTGAACTGTAATAGCTCTTCTGGTGTTTGATTCTCACTTCTTCGCACTTTTTTAGACTGAAAAACTTCTCACTTCTCAGTCACTGTTGCTCTCACTGTTGTTTTATACACATGTGAATACAACAAGTTCACACCCTGTCTCTAGACTGTGATGGTGAAAATCATTCAGAAAAACTGATGATAGATAGATAGATAGATAGATAGATAGATAGATAGATAGATAGATAGATAGATAGATAGATAGATAGATAGATAGGCAAGGCAGCTCTTGCTGTAAGGTGACTAATGCTTCAATGAAAATGTATGTAAGCGTGATATATTTTTCAAATGGGTTACCACGGTTATACATCTCCAACTGGCAAGGAGGCTGTGCAGTGCATCCTAAAAGATACATACTATTCTTTATTCACACAAAATTATGTTTATCAATGATGTACATATTGAGTATGTAGCATATAGTTTGTGATTTTGGAGAGTAGCTGTTTGCTCTTATTGGCAGAGGTGGTGTCAATCTTC
>JAJHUR010136443.1:0-23421 GCA_027495735.1 Lutjanus campechanus
AGAGGGAGAGGGGGGGGGGGGGGGGGGGTATTTAAGCTAATAGCAATAATTACCCACCCATAATGGATGGTACCAATAAGATAACTGATCATTTCATGTTCTTGTAATTTAAAAATTTAATATAACCTGTAGGTCAGGGATACTCAAATTGTTTTGACCAGGGGCCGGTAAATAAACATAAATAATGTTATTTATCAAACAAAATGAATAAACATTAAAAGGCTTTCTTTAAAATATTTTCAAATTTACAGACTAAATTAACAGTGATTGACAAATAAATCAGATATTTTAATGTTTTTAACTCTTCCATCACTGAAATGTTGAAATGATTCATAAACCACACAAATAAACGTCTCCTACCAGAGACAGAATGAACAGCATGTTTTTGCTCCTTTAGAATGAAATACACATTTATAGAATGACAGTTGTCCTTGTTTCTATTTAAGTTTTAATATTTATTTTCATGGTGAATTACAGAATGGTCAGAGGGCCACCCAGCACCCTACTGGGGCCAGATGTGGCCCACTTGAGTATCACTGCTGTAGATTATACACACAGAGGTTAAGAAATGTGGTGAGTAAAGATGGATGATTTAATATTTTTTAGATCTGACCGAACCAAATCTAACCGATATTATTTGTCATGGCAGCCATATTGATATGAAACAGTGAGGTAAGCACAGGTGTTACCACTGACAAAGTCCTGTTCCATTTAGTGTAGCAGAACCTTTCCTGTGAGCCAACCTGCACAACAGCACCCTGACTCTGTCTGACCCGAACAGAGCGAGACCTTAATTAGTATAATTGATAAAAATCTGTGTTTACACCACTATTTCATGTCACTTTGCTTGGCTGCTTTTGCAAAATGACAAGAGGCCAGGGGCCAGTTAATAAACAAACTAATAATAATGTTATTCATCAGATAAAATGAATGAACATTAAAAGTTGTTTATTTAAAATGCAAATTAACTGACTTACCTAACTGACTTTGATTGGCAGATAAATCAGATATTTTACTGCATTTAATAACTGCAACTGCATTTTAGTTGTAAATCCTTTGGTAACATTTTAACAACAGTTTATACAACAGGAAACATAATTGCAAACTCTTCCATCAGACAGTCACTGAAGTTGTCAAGTCACTGTTCAAAATCATGTGCAGCTTCCCCACTCGAAAGGGATGAAATCGTCTACTCAGAAGTCTAACTAGATTCCACTCAAATGACCAAACAGCTCCTCATTTTTTCTTTTTGAAGGTGCATCAGTTTAGTTTGACAGTTCAGTTTGTCAGTTTCGCTTGTCATTAGCTTTAGTTGTTATTCATTAGCGTTAGGTGTTAGCCATAGGCCATCAGGTGAAAAACCTTTAAATGAATAAACAGAAACACAGAAAAAGAAAAATATTTCAAATACAAGACATGCGGTATAAACAGGTAACTGAAAAATAAACACCTTTCTAAATATTATGAAACCTAAAGTGCCTTATTTGCCTTAAATTATGCATTAAATGCAAATAAATTTGCCCACTGCTGTTTCGCATCAGGTCATATATGGATTTTACTGCATTTGAACATTTATTGCATTTTAACACTTCCTGTATTTTAACATTTTATGATCAAGTATTTACTGTAATATTTTAAATCACATTCATCACACTTAGTTAAATTGATGTCAAATTACATTATACAATGTTTTTAAATTATGTAGGCTAATTTTGCAATTATTCACAAACAAACCATTAGCACAAACTGTTCCTGCTAAGGACAGAATAAGACCAGAATAAGACCATCAAAAAACCTCACAAATATACTTTGGCATTTATAGAATATTGTGCATAAGAATTCAAATGAAATGCTTTTACATAATCTATCAAATCAGATATTATTATAGCTGATATTTATCAGCTCCAATTTCATTATCGGAATAATTTTATTCATATAAATTTCCCATCATCAGCCAGTATATTTATTGTGCATCCTCAAAAATAACTTCATGTAACTGGAAAAACTAAAAATGATCAGTAAAGAGCACATCTTGTCTTGGCTGGTTTGACAGTGAGCAGCTCTGAAAGTGGTCAGTTCTCCAAGGCTGCTGAGAGCTGTCAGATCTGATGTCATTTCAGCTACAGGGAGTATTTCAGGGAAACTCTGGGAGAGGTGCTCTTCAATGACAATGACAAAAGAGACTTCTACCTGTTGTGTGTTTTATGATGTGGTTCCTGATCCCATTAATACAAAGCCATCTATCAGTTACAATGAAATTGCATTTGAAGGGGATAAAATGTAAAGGGAACACTGAATAATCCTTCCAATGTCAGCCAAAATGTCTCCAATGTGACTCTTGTGTCCACAGTTTAACTCTTTAGCTGCTTTGAACAGACATGGATGACTTCCAACAGCTGCAGCATTCATTAGTAAATCCTATTAAATGTAGAAATCTGCGGATTAGAGCCTGACTGATCATGGATTTTTGGTGTCAATAACAATATGAGGGGAAAGAAAGTTTTCATACAGATGTGCAATATTAGCTGATATTGCAATGATCCCTTAAATGGTATATTCCACTAATATAGATAGACAAAGAATATGTAAAAAACGCACTACAGAATTATTTCTTTGGTGTATACATGTAGATGTATATTATCTGTATATATCATTTTATTTTCATTCATTTTATACATCATCCTATTCTACTCTTAACTCTTTAATTACCTGTATAAATGCTCTATGTGTGTGTAGCATAAAGGAAGGGACCAGAACTTTCTTTTCATTATGTTGCATAATAATCAATTACATCTGGATAATAATGAGCATTAAGACTTAACAATGATAATAATTATAATAATGACACATATGTGTTAGCGGTGGAAGAATTACACTGCTTCAGTGTGTAAACTTCCTTTTTGCAGTGAAATGGAGTCTTTTCTGTGCAAGCGTGCAGCACTGCTCCTGATTTAAACATGAGCACGAGGAGGGGTGGGTACAGCTCCCTCTCTCCTCAGCCGCAATGCAGTGCAGTTAGTTACGGGCAGCCTTTACCTTCCAGCCTCACACCTCTGAATATGATCACTCTTGACACTTCTCCTTCATGTCTTCACTTAAAGGTCAATGCCATATAGATTTTTTTTTTGTGCGGTGTAAACAGATTAAGAAAACCCCCCAGACACCTCTTGTGTTTGATTTTTCATTCTTTATTTATCTGTTTCATATTGCATATTCTCAGCAGTTTATACATAGCACAGTCATCATTGTCCTAGCATTGCAGACCAGAAGAGTGAGATGCTGCAGCTCAACCTGTCAGGAGTAGCTGCGTTAAGGTGCACAACAAGCAAAAAATTCAAGTCTTTCTTACTCGTGTATCTGTAAATATAATAGACATTTGTATCTTGTAGCTTAAATATACATCTTTATATTTGATCACAATCTTTAGCTTGACATTGTTTTGACATCTCTGCCCTTGAAAGGCTCGTGTAGGTAACAGCAGGCCCCTGCGGTCCCTGTCAGCGGTAGTCGGCGGTTTAAATGCACTTTGTTATTTATTTATTTATTTAAGGGCAGTTGTCACATTCAGATAAAGAGTTGAGAGCATTCTGCATTCACTACAGTCATACATCAGAAGCATCAAGGGGGTTGTAATGGCCATACTTAGGGAGCAGGGGGATTATTTGCTACAGAAATCACTATTGCTTACATACTGTCACCTGCTTTGCTTTGGACATTCAAGTGCCTGTTTCTCCTGCTCTTTTACTCCTAACTCACAGTTCTTTGCAGCGGCGCCAAGATTGAAAAGTGGCTGATGGTATGAAGCACTAGTGCGCATACCACCAGCAACTTTTCGATCTCAGCAAGACTTGTTTTTTGGCATCTCCCACTCCTCTTCTCCTTTCATCATGCCTCTGAATCACAGCTCATCAGTCTTACTTCTTGGCCTTCTCCTCCTTGCTCTCCTTGGTCTCAGTGCCAGAAGATTTCTCTGCCTTCCCTCCTTCCCTCACCTCCTTGCTCTCATCTTTACTAGCCTCCTTTTTCTCCTCGGGCTTCTTCTCCTCTTTCTTGCTCTCTGTTTTCTCAGGTTCGGGTTTAGGCGCAGCGGGCTTCTCCTCTGGCTTCTTCTCCTCCTTCTTGGCCTCTGTTTTCTCAGGCTCGGCTTTAGGGGCAGGCTTTGCCTCAGGCTCTGGTTTAGGAGGAGCAGGTTTCTCCTCCTTGGCAGGGGGAGCGGTCTCTTTTGGCTCAGATTTAGGGGCGGGTTTGTCCTCCGCAGGTTTTGAAGTGGTATCCGCCTTAGGAGCTTCATCTTTCTTCGTATCTGGTTTGTCTGCCTTCTCTGGCTCTTTCTCCTTTGGCTCAGGTTTCTTCTCCTCCTTCACTGGCTGCTCTTTCTCCTTCTTTTCCTCTTTGACGGGCTGAGGCTTCTCCTCCTTTTTCTCCTCTTTAGGGGTTTCTTTGGCAGCAACAGGCTTGGCCTTCTCTTTCTCTGGAGATTTTGGTTCAGGGGTCTTGGGGCGAGGAGATTTGGATTCAGGGGATTTGCTGGGAGGAGATTTTGACACAGGAGACTTCGGTGCAGGAGACTTTGACTCATCTCCTGCAGGAGATTTTGATGCAGGAGACTTTGCGGGTGATTTGGGCATCGGGGATTTGGCTGCTGGTGATTTAGATTCTGGTGATTTGACAGCAGGAGATTTAGGCTGAGGGGACTTTGAAGGAGGTGATGCAGCCTTTTCTGGAGATTTGGACTTCTCTTCCTCCTCACCTGCCTCCTCTTCCTCTCCCTTTTCTTCTTCCTTCTCCTCTTCTCCTTCCTCCTTTTCTTCTGCTTCCTCACCTTCTCCCTCCTCCTCTTTGGTTTCCTCACCACCTTCCTCTTCTTCCTTCTCTGCTGCCTCCTCTTCTTCTTCTTCTTCTTTCTTTTCCTCCTCTTCCTCCTCATCTGCTTCCTCTGTCACCTCTGTCACCTGGGTCTCTTCTGTCTGCTCCTCCACGATGACCTTATCTGAGATCTCCTCTCCTTTCACTTTGAAGAGTCTGCTTTCCAGGTAAGAGTATGGGCTTCCTCCTGACACAAAGCGATTCTCCTCTCCCTCCAGTAACTTCCTGTTAAAAACACACACCGACAGTGGAAATGTCAGTAACTTCTGACATTAAGGCTGGGTTGCACCAACAAGAATTAAGTTTTAAACCAGATTAAATCATGGTTTAACTTTAATTTATATTGCACCAAACTTTTAACTAGCTTAAAATGAATAGATTAAATTTAATTAAACCCTTTTACATTTAATTGTCACCAAAACTTTAAACTCCAGTTTAAAATGTGATCCAGTATAAACCAGTTTAAACTTAGACATAAGTAGTTTTAAAATATAAAATGGCTGCTTTTTTTTAGATGGACTGAGCAAAATAAATCTCTGCTGACCCATTATGAGTAGGCTGAATAGGCTAACCAACGTTTTAGCTGGTTAGCAAACAATATTACTTTCTAAAAAAGTTTATAGCTGGTTAGCAAACACTATCATTTTGTTAACTTCTAAGCTGGCTAGCAAACAATATAACCTCTTTAGTCTTTTTAAAGCTAGCTAACAAGAAATGTAACCACTAGCAATATAACTTTTTTTTCTTTTTTAGCTGGCAAACAACCTAACTTTTTTTGTTATCTAGCTAACAATATAACTTTTTTACTTTTTACCTAGCTTGCAAACAACATTTTTTCTTTTTTAGCTAGCTAGCAAACAATATTTTAATTAATTAATTTTAATCAACTTTTAAGCTATTTTAGTTTTTATACTCACCAGGCCCTAACACCATGCACATTTATTTTTTATTGATTTCAATTTGTGTACGCAAGCATCCCCATATTGATTTAATTCTATTTAATTTCGGTTTACATCACTAAACTTGGTTTTACTGGATTAGTTTTTCATTACGCAGCAGAGCTGGATTTATCTCGGTGAAACCTAGTTTCACTATTAGAACTAATCTTAGATTAAATTGATCTTTGTTGGTGTAACCCAGTCTAAGAATCAATTTAATTATAATTATGTGTTGGTTTTAAACCCTGACCAACCTATAAGCAGCAATCTCAATATCTAGTGCCATCTTCACATTCAGCAGCTCCTGGTAGTCTTTCAGCTGGCTGGCCATCTCCCATTTGGTGGTTTTCAGCTCATTGTCCAGCTGATTGATGGTCTCCTGCAAATATGTCAATGCAGTATAAAATAAAGCGTAAAAAGTGTAAAAACAGTGCCAAAAGTCATTATCCAACAATAAAATGTAAGATGTTCAATGTGTAAAACAGTGAAAGAGTGCCTGTAATGAGTTGAGGTCATCGTGGTGTCTGTCTTCACTCTCCATACGCTGCCTCTCCAGTGACTCCTTGGTTCCTCGAAGAGTCTCCAGCTCAATCGTGCGGCTCTGGAGCTGACGGCGGTACTCTCCGATCTCCTCCTGGGATCCACGAATGGCGTCCTGGTTAGACCTTGCAGCGTCAGACAGACGCTCCATACGCACTGCAGAAAAGACACACAAAAGGATGCAAAAAGTTTAGAAATGACATTTGCTGTCTCACACCATTGACTGGTTTCCCAAAACAGCTTGAATGTGACCTGCATATACTGAAGTACAAGAGAAATTCAGTATTCTTGCATTGTTTTCTTTTCTTGTTTCTGAGACACTTGACCTGTCCTCTGTCCACACGGCCTCGGAAAACCACTGGGAGCCTGAAGTAACCTTGACAGTGTCCATCTGTCAGTCAGTGGTCTGACTCAGCTCCCTCCCTCGTCCAAGCATGAGTGAGCCACGATGCTGCAGTCAGCTGGACACCACACAGGGAAGGTCATTTTGTCTGCACCTTTACTGCTTATATCAAGTCAGCATGTGGATGTACAGCGAGGGCCAATCTATAGATCATTAAGTTCTGTGAGAGGCAGATGAGCTGCTGGTCAGATAAAACCCTTCATGGCCTTTAAAGTTGTCGATTGTTTATTTGTATTTTAGCACAAAGGTCAGCAGCTCGATCTTGCAGTATAATTGTGAGGATTCTCACAAGCTGATGCCTCAGTAAGTCTATCCATCACATCTACCTGTATATCTTACTTCCATGTCCTTGCTTAACTCCAGTCATGACATCAGAAAGGATGAGCAGAGTGATGAAGCATTATTCTGTCTTGTCTCTGCCTGTGACCTTGAAACAATGGTTTTATTTGAATGGGTTCAGGTTCAGGGTAAAAGACACACACAGTGGACATGATGGGGTTCAAGCAAGAACACACCCACTATTACCAACAGTGAGAGTGCAAATTAATCATAGTCTCCTCTCAGCATGCCATCTCACTCCTGCAGTGCTTGCTATAAAGTAAAAATGATCATTCTGCGGCAACAATGCACCATCTAAACTAGAGGCCCTGCTATTTAAATCTCAATTCTTTTTCTTGCATTTTCTGCGTTTAGGTTATCATCCTCGACTTAATTTGTCTGTAATGGGTCATTAAACTTCCTCAATTCCTTCTGTTAAAGTTTGTGATCTAGCAGATTGACGGGATAAGTCAATAATAATTTTCAATAGTTACAGTGTTGATGGTCTCATCAAAAAATGTGATCAGTGCAACCCTGATAATTCACCTTATACTGGAGTCAGATAATTATTTTGTATAATAGTGGCCTAGCACAGCTTTTACAGAACATAATGCAGATTATTCTTTATTTATTTATTTTAGTTTTAAGGGCAGCAGTTTATGTATATTTGATCATTTTTCTTAATTCAAGTTGTTTTTAATTTGTTGTTTGTTGTCAAGTTGTTTTTTTTAATTATAGTTATTTAAAATGATCAAAAATACCACTAAAAGTTTGCTGTTTCAGTGCCCTGGTGTCATTTTGTATTTTATATAAAGACTACCAGCTGAAATATCGATATTAGAATTTCTTTTACTTCCTAATATCAGTAGGCTATTGTTATCTGCCCTGAAAGTCTTATAACTAGGGTTGCAAAATTGGTGCATTTTCCTTCATCGATAATTGAAAACTCTGACAAATGAGTAATCATTAATAATTCATAAGATACAAAATTCACATTTTCCCCCGTCATTGTTTTCCTCATTTCCCTATTCAACAAATGGCTCTGCCAGACAAAACAATGTCAAATAAGGCACAATTTACGGGCATTTCTATACTATAGATTAATTATTGATTAATACGTTTTAATTAGTTAAATTCTTAATGGTGATTAATCGCTTAATGACTAATCATTAACATCCTTCCCCTTACAGTTAGTTAGACTAATTTAAACGTTAAAATAAAGGCCTAGGGTGTGACTTCAGACTTCAGCACCATGGACAGAGAACAGGCACGCGCCTGTGTTACACACTGCTCAAAGTTTCTCTGTGATGTAAAAAAAAACAAAAAAACTAATACATTATTTGTTAAAAGTTTTCCTTTTTGACCAAACTCACTTTTGAACCATTCCTCCGCGTGCGTGGAGCTCTTGGATGCGTGACTGTCCAGCTGTGCGCGGATTTCACGCAGTGCGCCCGTGACGTCAGCCTTCAGTGTGTCCCGCACGTCGAAGCTCACCTGCGCGCCCTGAATCTGCGCGAGGAGCTCGGCCACCTCCTCTTCGTGGTTCTTCTTGAGGAAGACGTGCTCCTCCTCCAGTGCGCGGAGCTTCTTGTCCAGCTCGAGCCGCGCCAGGCGACACTCCTCCACGTACTTCTTCATGGCGCGCGCTGCAGCCTCCAGCTCCTCGCGGTTCCGCGCCTCGTCCTCCAGCCTCGCCCTCACATGCTGGATGTCTTCCTCCAGGTGCTCGTGCTCCAGAGTGGCGCGGGCCTTCTCCCCTGTCAGCTGCTGTAGGAGACCCCGCAGGTCGCCCAGCTCCCGCTCGTAGTGCTCCCCCACCGAGGCGCGCCCCGCCTGGCTCTGCCGCAGCGCTGCCGCCTCCGCCTCCAAGTTGCGGTTGTGCATCTCCAGGTTCCGCACCTTGTCGATGTAGCCGGCGAACCGGTCGTTCAGTGTCTGCAGGATCTCCTTCTCGGTCCTCCGCGTCATGTCGCCGTTGAAGGTGTCCAGGCTGTCCACGGAGCTCGGCTGGCTGTAGGTGAGGCGGCGGCGCTGGGAGTGGAAGCCGCTCGAGGACACCGAGGCTGGCCGAGCCTTGCGGTACGAGGTCGGGCCGAAGTAGTGATGGTCTACCGAGTAACTCATGTTGGCCGGTCCGAAGGAGAAGTGACTGCAGCAGGAGGGGCAGCGCCGGGTTTTTATAGGAGGGAGGGAAAACTCACTAGTCAGCACCAGGACACACACTCTACTTAAAGAGATATTCAGAAAACTACTGTCTGCGCAGGAATACACTCACTGTCATCAGTGTAGCACCTTGTATTTTTACCGAAGGTGTTAATGAGGTGTATTTTAATGAAACAACACAAATGTATATGAGTTTTATAACATATAAAATGTTTTCAAGCATCACTTTTCACTTTTTATCTTAAAAAGAGATCTGCACATAAAAAACATCTGGGAAAATAGAGCCTGTGTGTTGATTAAACATTTAAAACATCACTAATGCCGTCAATTACTATGAATCTATATAAGCAGCCCTGATAAATAATTAATATGCAAGATTTAAAGAATTTGAAGGCATATATTCATATTTTGGGAATGCTGTGGTTTACGTCTGTGTGAAGTGACTGTGTGCAGTGTGTTCTGCTGATGCTCTCTGTATAGCTGTACTGCTGCAGTGTGAGTTTGCAGATCCATGCCAACCCCCCAGAGACTCAACTCAACTGCTGGGCCATTGACAGAATCTCTTTCTTTCACACACACACACACACACACAAAAGGTTTCTAGTTTTTCCACCTATACTTCAAACATACTTTTCATCTCTTGCTTTCTGATTCTTTTTGTTGCTGAGGAGGACATAATCTCCAGCTGTGCTGATGTGATTGCAGGCTGAGCATGACTTTTGACAACACTGACATAAAAACCAGAAACAGCAGCTTTGTAGTGCAGGATACGCACTGGGCTACGATGATACAGCATTCACACAAAAAGAGACCGAGCTGTCTGCTGATCTGAGAGGAGGACCAGATCTGAAGAGCACGTACAGCACCTATTGATTACTCAAACTCAGGGTGAGTGAGTTTACTCCGCATACCTTAAAGGAGGAGGCAGAACTGTGCCTCCTTTCCCTTGAGATGTAGGCCTATGTTGAAGAATAGACGGGTCAGCAGCACAGTAATATCTCTGTATCAGCCATTCTTCGACCCTGTGAACACGCGTGTTGTCAGCCCAATGACACCCAGGGGACTGTGTAACACACAAGCCCTTTGTCTGTCCTCCAGCAGCTGTATCATGCCCGTTTAAGGTCCTCAGATCGTCCTTTCAAAGGTGAAACCCATTACAGTTAAACCATCTGTATTCACAAATAAGGGGCGAAGGGGGATTCAGGACAGAAATAACATGTCACATCCTCTTCCCCCCCACCAGCTTCATGTTTTATAAATGAGCATAATGGAACACAGTGGGCAGAATCCTTTTGTTATGAGGATCTCATGTTCAATATAGCTCACGTTCCTCAGTACCTTGTTATCTGAACCAACTGCACACAGCTGATGTCTACAGAAAAAAAGGATCTTTTTTCATTCTGTGTAAGAAGACATGTCCATCTTCACTCACCAGTGATGGGTGGGGATTGTATTTGTAATCTGAACAGTGTTGGGGAGCAGTTAAAGGGAAAGTCCATAATTTTTCATGTGAATGTCCAGTCAGTGTTTGATGGTACATGTAGTCAAATGAGGCAATAAATTGCCAGCGTAACGGATGCATGGAAGTAAGTGGACAGCGACAGTTACATTGTTTGAGACAGACTTTCAGTCTATTTTTTGTATGCAAAGGGGCATAAATGAGCAGTCTGCAGGACTTAGTGGCATCTAGCAGTGAGCTTGCAGATTGCAAACACCTTGTCTCACCCTCCCATTCCATGTGGGAAGGAGAACCTACGGTGGCCTTGAAAGGCCATATGAAGACCCAGTAATTGGTTTGTCCATTTTGGGCTACCGTAGAAACATGACGGTGGAACATGGTGACCTCCATGGAAGAGCAACACTGCCCTCTGTAGATTCTTATTTCCAGGTGATTTATACTCTAATGAAAACATACTTATGCCTATAAATCTAATACACTGGACCTTTAAATCCAATTCATCTGCAATCATTGCTATCTTGCTAGCCAAACTGAGATTTGAGACAGAAAGAGACCTCAACAAACTGCATAATTAATAAAATACCATCAACTGTCCTCAAGCAGCAGAACAGACAAATGTAGGCTGCATATTACTGATTTCTCAAAAGGTTCTCAAACATAATCTGCACTTTAATGCTGCCATGGGTGGATTTGTCGCAGTAACAATTTTTTTTACAAGCCCTTTCAATGAAAGTTTGAAGTCGTGCCATGTGAATGACATTGAGAGAAGGACAGCAGAAAAGGAGGTGGGAGTCTGTTGCCATGTAATGACCTTGTCCTTGAAGGGATGGATGGAAAGAGAGGAGACAGTTAGAGAGAGATGGAAAATAGCAAGATCGATGCAGAGGAAAATGTCACAAAAACAGTGAAATCCATCCCAGAGGAGAGAAGATGTGGGGAATCAGAATGAAAGACGTCTTTATGTGTGCGTGATGCAGCTGCAAGCATGAGATTGTGTATTGTGGAGCAGTGGATGTCAGGAGCTTCCCTTGTTTTTTCCATGCTGGGAAATATATTTAGAGCTGTCTGAGACTTGAGACAATGAAAGAAAAGAGCAGCAGGGAATTTGTGATGAAGGCAGAGAATGGAGGTTGCAGACCACAGGGAGGAAGATGATGCACTGATGGAGGGATGACAGAGACACACAGAAAGAGGGATGAGAGGAGTGGAATTGGGTGAGAAAAGAGGGAGTCACCTTGGGAGGGACGACTAGAAAAATGGCTGTCCTGGCAGTCTCAAGGATGACTCAGCTGTAATACAATTAAGGCCTTGGATGGTGTTTGCTTGCTTTATAAACCTGTAGGTGTGTGTTTGCATGTGTGTACGCATGAAACTGTGGTAGGGTGACAATATGGCCAATGCAGATTGTTTTTTAAGGACAGGACACCCATTTTGCAGAGTCAAACAGAAAACATTAAAGCTGTTCAATTATGAGTGGGTTTGCTTATTCGTTTATTTTTAGGGTTATAAAGCTAAAGACCAAAAACAAACAGTAGTGACACTTCACAGTTTGATGGCTGTAAAAAATCATACAACACAGTGAAGTTTCCAGAACACACCTGAAGCTTTGTCACGGCACCATCTGCTGGACAAAGAGCAGACTGCAGATGTAGTTCCCTGATCAGTCCGCAGGGGGCAGCAGAGCCACACAGTGCTATAAAATTCACTATTGTTTACTTCCGGTGCTAGCTCAACCGAGGGAAAGTTCAAAGAAAAGACCGCTAACTTTCTCACAAAACAGCGATGTAATGTCCAATAAAATGTCCCAGACACTTTCTTTATCGGCCAGATGGACCCACGAAAACAACGAGTTGGTAAACAAATGGAAGGTGGGTAGACAGCAGTTAAATATTTCCTATTTTCAGCGGTGAATGCTAGCCTGTAGCTGTATACTACATTACTAAGTACTAGCTACGTTATTATATAAATCTATTGATGCTTGGCAATAGATTAAGAGAGCAAAAATCACCTTATAGACCTTGCTAAAATCCATAATACACTACAAATACTGAATTTTCCACTTAATTGCTCGACAGCAGGCTTCATGTTATTACCAGAGACAGGAAAAGCGTTCACATCTTTTAATGTTGCTGATATGACAGTGGTGGATGAAGTGATCGGATCTTTTACTTAGCGTAAGCAAAAGTATTAAAGGGATAGTTCATCGTCATCGTTATCTACTCACCCTCATGCTGATTGAAGGTTGGGGGTAGTTTTTTAGTCAGCAAAAGTTTCACAGGAAAACAGTTGCAGAATCTCCCAAACAGTTTAAGTAAATGGTGACCAGTGCCTTGATACTGCTTGTCAGATCCAAGTCTCTTACAGCCACGCCATGTCAAGTTGACTAAAAAAATGTTATTTACACCATGTTTTCACTATTGTTCCTTAGTTTGTATGCTGTCTGAACTGTCCGGGTGTGATGGTGTGCAAACTCCATGTCGGGACTTTTGGAAACTTGTGTCAGATGAGCAGTATGGAGGGATTTTATGTTTTTTTCGCAGTTGTTTTTTCCATTTGATAACTGGTCACCATTCATTCATTCATTTGGATTCTGCAACACTGTTTGGGTGTTTGGTTTCACTGTTGGGTGAACTGTCCCTTTAATTCCACAGTGTAAACAGTTACTCTGTTACAGCTAAAAGTCCTGTATTCTAAATCTTACTTAAGTAAAAGTACGAAAGGTCCAGCATCAAAATATACCATACTATCAAGGTATACATTTAAAGTAGGGGAGACCAGGGACAGTTGCAACACTTTTTACATTTCTTTCAGTTTCTCAGAGACTATTTGGACTGGACCATCCACATCTTTATATGCTAAATTTACACCTGTCTGCTAATTACTCATACCATTTAAAGATGATTACATGTGTTAGGTGCATGTGAAATGAGTCAGGCCTGCACCGAACAGATCACTGGCGATCGCTGTACAATGCATGCTGGTTAGATTTGTGTCAAACTTGATCCCGACTTGCTCTGACATCACGCAGACATGGGCAATGATAACCTCACATGATTAAGGCGACTGCAGTTTTTAGAGCCAGGCGCTGCAGTTGCTCTCCAGTGACTGCAAGCGCCTGGCTGTCACCTGATCGATGAGCTGACAGGCTTTGATTTGCTTAATTTTGACAACAAACACAACATGTTGTATAATAGGGCTGCACAATTAATCGAAAATTTTCTTTCTGTAATTTTCAAATCACAGGAGGTGGAATATTTGTCCAAGGCAAAATATGTGTCAGAAAACTTAAATTAGGGAATGTCGTGAGGCAGAGATGTCCTGCCCTGCAAATTAGATTCTACAGAATTAAAAAAAACATCTTCATTTGGTACAGATTACTGCAAAAAAAAAAATCACACCATAGTCATTTTAAGATGTTTTTAATCAAATAAGAATAATGATGTAAAAATTCTCATTACCTCTAATATCACAGATCATATTGCAATTGCAATATCAGTCAAAATAATCACAATTTTAAAAAAAAATTCAGCCCTATTGTGTAAAATACTAATTTTCTGTGTAATTGTAATATTTAACATTAGATATTAGGGGGATCTCTCCTATATAAACTTATATCAGCGATCAAGAACACACTTTATTTCTCCAGACATGAGGGAACCTGCTTGTTTTGTACAGAACCCTGCAAAGATCACAACATCTCCCTAAATAATTGCGATATGATTTTTAATGCATTTTTTCAGCTATAGCGTTAAAGTAAATGTACTTGGTAACCTTCCAGTTGGTTTCCCTTTGTTGTTTCAGCAGCAAGAACGAGAAGGAGATGCTGTGAATCGAGACCAGAATCAGACCCATCTGAGATGGTGTTCCTCTGAGCTTCACAAACTTCTAAGGAAAATTCAAGGTGCACCGTCTCCTTCATAAAACAAAGGCCTGATTTGTTAAAGTGCAGAGCTCAGCTCTTACCTTTGTCTCCCTCCTTTCCTTTCCCGATGTCCCCCTCCTGCAGGCATCCTTCCTCTTGCAGATCACACACAGTTGGAGCTGACAGTGGTGTACAATGCCTGTGTGTGTTGTGCTGCTCAGTCTCAGTTCTCAGAGGCTCAGCTGCTCCTCACACACGCCACAGAGAGAGGTAGGCCGGTGCTGGGAAGTGATGATAAATACACAGATGCAGATGACACAAGAATGAATACAAGCCATCGAGGATCATGTTAGCTTGAAGGACTGCTCAACCCTGACTTTTACAGTCTTCTCTTGTTCTCTTCTCAGTTCTACATGTAATGGGAAATGACCTTGCTGCTTCAGATCCTCCTGTCATTTGGAGAGCAGTTCTAAAATCAGTGAGAAACACAGCTTTGAGTCCCTCTGTACTGCACCTTCTTTGTCTCCAGTGGGCAATATGGCTGGCCACCTGCCAGCTGAAAACTATTCAGGAATTTCAGGTAAGATCCTGTTTGTATTTTGTGTTGCCACCTCGCGTGTTTGGTGTGGTTTAAAGGAACCCTGTTTATAAATCCCTCGAACCACAGGTAGACACAAGTGGCGTTCTTGCCACTGGTTTATTTGGTGCCTTCTCCCCAAATCCACTGTGAAAACTAAACAAATTATCAAGAAAACTAAAGTTAGACTGTGTGAACCAAACTAAAATGATGGGTCTCAGTTGGCTTCCAAATGAACTCCACCATGGTTGGTTTGTGATGTAACCAACCCAGAAGGTTATGCAATATGGATATGTGCCACGTTGTCTCCCTCCTCTTCATCTCATGGGCCTTCTTTGTTACGTATGAGACAAATGTGTCATACCAATTACTATCAAGTGTTGGATTTATACTCCAAACCTACCAAGAAATTAAATATACAATTTTTTGGAGGAAAGAATGAAGAATTAAAAACTTTCTTCCTCTCTCTTCCTTACAGACTATCTCTCTTCCTGTCTCTGCCAGCAAACCATTAAATGTGTATTTTCCAGTCTGCTACAATGTCCAATCCCCAAATGTGTGGAATAGTTCAGGCTTGATCTTGCGTCTCTTGTTGTTGTTGAAAGTATATGACAGTATTATAAAATAAAACTATACTGTATTTTTTTGTGATACAGGAAGAGCTGTTCTCTGTATCTGAGACACTCTCGACTGGAGTAGAGGATGACAGGAGGAGCGAGGCAAGCAGAAAGGCCTCTGACACGCCCCTGCTGGTGATGCACCCAAGACGGCTCATTGAATTATTGCAGATCTGTACTTTCATTGCCCAAGGTCAGCAATATTCATGTTCTATTCAACATTCATTCATATTGAAGGAGCCGATACAGTTCACAGATAACCGACGGATACAGATTTGTGACTCAGGCTGCCTGAAAAAATAAAAATGGCACCAGATGTTATGCAGTGAGGCACATACGCAGAAAGGCGTGGTGCATTTATGGTGAAACAGTTCTAACAGTTCCCTGGTTTGGATTAAAGTTGTTTCATCATGTTACTCATAATAAAAACACAGTGAACTATTAACTATTTGACCCTTTCGAGGCATCTTCTAAACTCATTTTCTAGCATGCAGGGCAGTCTATATAGGACTGCATCTTGAGACACCCCCCCCCCCCCCCCCCCCCCCCCCCCCCTCAGTGATTGACAGTATATGTTGACTCTTTGTGTTTGTAGTCTTAAGTAATTACTCCTGTTACTGGTTTGCTGTGCTCTGTGTGTTTCATCAAGGTGCAGAGAGGTTGAGTGAAGGTCGAAGTTCAGAAGCGCTGTCTGGTCTGCAGACAGCCTCGTCCTTGCCTGCTCCCAGAGCTCTAATAGCATACACACACCTTCTGTCAGGCTCCTGCCTCGCCCAGATGGTACACACACACAGACATACAGAGTCTACACATACACACAGAACATTAGCATGTATCATGCATAGGCATAACAGGTTTGAGCATTCGCATGCAGTGAGAGTTTGTGTGTTTGTGTGTGTGCGTGTGTGTGTGTGTTTGCATTTGTCTCCAGAGCCGCCCTCAGATGGCTCTGCAGTGTTACAGGAAGGCACTGGAGACAGACTCCCGATGTGTGTGTGCTCTGTACCAGAGCATGCTCATCTACAGACAGCTGGGAAACACACAGGCTGAGATACAAGCTCTCCGTCTGCTGCACTCAGTGAGTAACACAAGTATACAGGACGTGTAAGGAAGGCAGTAAAATGCCTATAAAATGTGTCTCAATGTTTGTCTTGTAAACTTAGATGAATTATTTTAATTAAGACATGTTCTCTGCCTCTGGTTTATTTAAGACACTGACACATTAATTTAAAGGGATAGTTTGGATTATTTAAAGTGAGGTTGTATGAGCTTCTTATCCATAGTCGGTGTTTTATCAACAGTAGATGCTGGTTGACAGTTTAGAGAAGCAGAAGGAGTAACAGAGCAGAAGCTTATCAGTGAGCTGCTGTGGACAGGGTCTGCAACAAAAAGTATTTTAGCCACTTAAAAATGCTCCATCTAAAAACACCAGTTTCAGTTTAAAGGGGACAATTCACCCTAAAATAAAAAATACACATTTTCCCTGGCATGTAGTGCTATTTATCAATCTAACTTTCTTTGTGCAAGTTGTGAGTTTTGGAGATATTAGCCGCAGAGATGCCTGCCTTCTCTCCAATATAGTAGAAATAGATGGAATGTGGATTGTTGTGTTCAAAGCCAAAAAAAATACATTTGAGAAATTCAAAACCAGTGTCTCTTTGGGGTGAACTGTCCCTTTAAGTGTACACTGCACTATTACTATACACTATTTAGACTATTTTCACTGCTTGGGGATGAGAATTTGGGAATGGGATCAGATTTTACTACTCAACTATCGTTTTCTCAGATCTAACCAGACTCCATGAGTAAAGTCAGTAATTTTATCTCACAGAACATAGGAGTTGTTGCTTTACTGCCGCCTCAATCTGTGAGTTTGTTTGTGTTGTTGTTTGTCTTTGATGTTTTAAGAGGATAGAAGTCACACAATAACCCAAACAAACTAACATATTGAGGCAGCAGTAGACCAGCAGCTCCGATGTTCTGTGAGATAAAATTACTGATTTTTGATGTTTGGCTCATATAACAGTGGTTTCCGGTCAGAAAAAGCTGTCTGACAACAAACTAAAGAAAATATTCTAAATATAGCGCACACTTGAAATTATATTGATTTGGTTTTTTATGTGGACATTTCTTAAGTGGCTAAAATACCTTTTGTTGCTGACCCTGTCCATAGCAGTACATTGCTTACCTTCCATACTGGTGCTCCTCTCTGCTTCTCCTAACCTTGGGCATGCTGACCACCATCTACTGTAGATAAAACACTGACTATGGGTAAGTACCTCATAAAACCCTGTTTAAAATAATTTGAACTATCACTTTAAGTGCAGGCCTGTGTACTGAAACATGAAACCTCTCTTGTCCCACAGACTTTGTTGTTACCCTCTGCCTCAGAGCCTTCTCCGGCTCCTTTCCTCTCCCCGTCATTACTGCTCCGCAGCCAATCACTGAGCAGCCTGCTCTCAGTTCCATCTGCCCTCTCTGTCCTTCACAGTCTGGCCCATAAGTGTGTGATCCATGGGAGGTGAGAAGTCTGGTTAGGAGCTTAGAGTGTCTGTGTTTTACTGGCACCTGATGACTTCTGAAAACCAGAAAATGGAGATGAGAATAGTACACATATGGTACACACTGTAGTTGTAATGTGGGTGTCCCTGTTCCTTCAGGGTGTCAGAGGGTGTGGAGTATTATTTGGACCTGCTGGCTGCCCTTCACTCAGAAGATCAACATGGAGTAAGGACTGAAAACCCTGACAGACAAGATCATGTAAAGGGATAGTCTGCATTATTTGAAGTGGGATTGTATGAGTACCAGCAAGGAGTTAAACAGTGAGCAGCTGTAAAACAGCGAATAAACACTGAATTTCCAATAAATTCTTCACAATAAAAGTACTGTATTATTATGTTATTTAGAAGCTTTTATTATGAAGCAGCAAAACCAGGAAATTTTCATTTTTCATCAGCAGTAACTTGACATGACTCCTGACTCCTGAAATCAAACATGACAGGAAAATGCAGCAGATACCTGAAAGTAAAAACTGACACAGGAGAGGAACTTTACTTCAAACCACAGAGATTAGCTTCTAAAGAACTGAAAGCTGAACACACAGTCACAGTTTTAGAAATGTATAATAATATTCCATATTATCCCTTTAACAACGGCTTTGGGTACATTTTTGTGCATGCTTTGAATACTTGTATTAACATGTTAATTGACGTCTGACGGCTCTATGTCTTTCTCTTAGGTGCACGCTGAGGTCCATCCCCTGCTCAGGTTGCCTGAACTTTACCTGGAGGCCAGCGCTGCCTTGCTCATGGCCCGACGGCCCGCTGATTGCATGGCGCTGTGCGATGAAGTCATCGGCACGACACTGGAGCTGCTGCCGGAGAAGCTGGTGTTGGAGGAGCCAGAGGAGACCCGTGAGGCTGAGGACAGGGCTGTGGGTGCAGAGGGTGAGGACAGGGTGAGGGTGCTGCTCTGGACCGGGGCTGCCTACCTCCTGCAGGGTCACTGCTACACTCATCTGAAGGACTGGAAACAAGCTGTGACTCACTACACCAGGTTTGTAACATGAAAGTGGGTTTATTTCTGTCATCACAAACACATTTTACAACATTTTACTCTGCATTACAGGTGTATCAACCTGCTGGTGAAGGTGCACTTTAAAAAAAGAGGTGAGTATGTTGATACTTTGAAGCACAGGCAGCTGAGCGATGGAGCAAAAGGAGCAGATGCACTCACCCCCACTTTTTGATCATACAACTTTGCTATTTTTAACGTTTAAGGTTGTCATAAAACTCCGTCCATGCTATCTTAAGTTAGTCTTTTTCTCGTCTTGACAGTGGTCGTCTTGATAAAAACAAACATGTTTAATATTATTAGAGGGTAGGTGCACTCTCTCCAGTACTAAAAAGTAATTCAACAAACTGTGTAGTTACTTTGGTAACAACTGAAAAAACTTAAATACCCTCATACACCCTCATACACTCATGAAAAATGGTGAATTAACTGTTATGAGTCAGCGTTTAATTTGCCATATATCTGATCCACCAACCAGCACCAGCACCTGTGTAAGGGACACTGGGTGTTTACACTGTACAGATTGTATATATCCCTGAGGAAAATTGTGATGTTGGGCTGGACAAATAATATTTGACTTGACTTTTTTAGTGAGAAGAAATCTTAATTTAAGAAATCTTACCAGCTGTAGACTAACAGGAAATGGGGAAAGAGTGGGAGGTAAGATATGCAGCAAAGGGCCGCAGGCTGGAATCAAACCTATAGCCGCTGCTGAGGACTCAGCCTCTTTTTCATCATCCTCTTTCATCTTAATTTTAAAAACAGTTTGCCTTTCATTTCCAAGGTCTTCGCCCACTAAAATAGATTAAATAGCACTAAAATAGAAGCTGGCAGATGAGGTGATGGAATCTCAAATACAAAGTTTTTACGTAAATACAGTTTATGTTTAGGAATTGTATTGATGCTGATTGACAAGAAGAGGGTCAACATTTGACACTTTTTATCTTGTGTTTCTACAGTTATGTGTTTTTACGCACACGCAAGGAATTCTTAACATGTCATATCTCACAGAGGGATTTAGTGTAATGTTTTTCCTAGAGAGTACTGGGAGCTTAATTCACAGTTAATATGTACATTTTTTTAAACATTTTGTTACCACCACAGAAACACAAGGTAACTGCTAAGGTTGTCTGGAGTTGACTGCCTGGGCCAAGCTTCTCTTTGTTTCTCATTTACAGGGCAAAGGCTGTGTAGAAACATCAGATTTCTTTCGAGTGCACACACACAACAGGGAGCTAGAGGACCATGAGGAGATATTCACTGAATTTGAGAAAGTGTATTGGATTAAAATAGCGCACACCATCTTTATTACTGCAAAATAAACTGAACTTTATAGTGAAAGAGCTGCTTTATTAATCATGTTTGAAGACCCTATAGTGCAGAAAATGGTTTAATTTCAGGTGTTAATTAAATGGAAATTTTCCTGCCATCGTACTCTTGCGACTCTCTTTTAACTATAACTACGGCCGTGCTTTGCAAAAAAATTGCCATTTTTTACACAGCCTATAGCCATTGTTACTTTGTACATTTTAGTCAGTTGATTTTTCAATTACAGGTTTCCAGCCACAGATCCCCAGCGCAGACATGGTTAGCAAGCCGGGCACAGATGTGTGTGTCCTCCAGAGGCTGAAGGGGCTTTCACTGGCTTATAGGGGCATCAGCTTCTCCCAGACAGACCAGCTGAGAGAGGCACTGAGAGACCTCCAGCTCAGCCTGCAGGCGCTGCCAGGTATACACACCACAGCTTTAACTTACTTACTGATGTTTCAGTCAGTGTATTACTGACAGCAGATACCAGTTGTTACGCTGCCAATTTGGAGAAGTAGAAAGGGGCACAAGCATGGAAACCAAGCAATGTACTGTTGTGGGCATGGTCAGCAACAAAAGGCATTTTAGACACTTTAAAAAGGTCAACCTAAAAGAGTGAATATCAGTTTAAGTTGTACACTATATTTCGAATTTTTCAGTGCTTTGCCTTGCCATCAGACAGTCTTTTCTGATGGGAAACTGCCCTTGTATAAGCCAAACTGAGCCAAACTAAACCAACCAAACTCCAGGGGTAAAATCTGAAATTTTACCTCACAGAACACAGGAGTTGCTGGTCTGCTGCTGCCTCAATTGATTAATTTGTTTGTGTCATTGAGTGTCTTTGGTGTTTTAAAAGGATAGTGTGAATTCCCCGACATCACACAAAAACATAAACAATCCAACAGATCAAGACAGCTGCAGACCAGCAACTCCTGTGTTCTGTGAGATAAAATCACTGATTTCTTCTGTGGAGTTTGGTGTCTTTGGAGAGAGTGATATTTGGTTTGTATGATGTAGGTTTCTCATCAGAAAAGGCTGTCTGGTAGCAAACCGAAGCAGTGAAAATATTCTAAATATAGCGTACACTTAAACTGATATTAATTTTTGTTTTAGGTGTACCATTTTAAATGTGGCTAAAATACCGTTTGCTGCTGACACTGTCCACAGCAGTGCTTAGCTTCTGTGCTGGTACTCCTCTCCAAGATGGAAGCATGCCAACCACCATCAACTGTATTTAATACACTGACATGGATAAGTACCTCATATAACCCCACTTCATATAATCTGTATATATATCCCTTGAATGATATATACAGGAGAGCTTAAAGCTATTTTTGACATAGGATTATTGCCAATGTACTGTCACTGCAGCAACTCGGTCATGCAGAGGTAAGTTAAGGTCGCTCACATGAACTTTAGGCTGGTACGTGGACATTATGATCTATGATTTGAACGGTAATGAATCTGTACTTCATGTAGTATTTTGTTAGGATGGGTCAACATGCTGTATGTTCTGTCTCAGAGTGTGCAGGTGCAGGGCTGTGGTGTGGGGAAGTGCTGTGGCGGCTTGGCAGAAGACGGGAGGCAGCAGCTTGTTGGGAAAAGACCTGGAGTTTCACTGCACAATCCTCAGTAGCGTAAGACACTGACCTTAAATTTACTCTTTGCTAAGTTTGTGGTTTATACTGTGCAGTATGTCATACTGTATGTGTACACATCACCCCTGTTCACATGTGGCACAAAAATGCATCTTGCGTGAACTGGTTACATGTATACAGCTCTAGCCAAAGAAGGATTAAATCGAAAGCAACTGGACTTGTTCAAAAGTCTTTTCTGAACAAGTCCAGTTGCTTTCGATTTAATCCTTCTTTGGCTTACAATGACCTGGACGAATGAGAACATTCACGGACATATACAGCTCTAAAAACCACTATTGGGTTGCAGGATTTGATAAGAGCTGAACAGGCACTGTGACACTGAAATCACAGGAGGCGCAATATTTGTTAATGTGAGTTCAAATATAATTTTAAATTAAATATTGTCCTATTGCAGAGATTTCCTGCCCTACGCATCATATTTTACAGACTTGGGAAAACACCATTAATAATTTTAAAGGAATAGTTCACCCCAAAATGAAAATTCAGTCATTATCTACCACCCTCACGCCGGAGTTTCAAAGGGAAACAGCGTTGCAGAATCTCCAAAGCAATGTAAGTTAATGGTGACCAGTTTTCAAAAAGAAAAAAATCCCATAAAATGCCTCCATACTGCTAGTCTTTTGTAATCCAAGTTTCCTAAAGCCTCAACATGCTGTTCACTTGTGCATACACACCATCATACCACACACCCAGTTCAGATGGTGTGCATGCACACGTTAACGTGGTGCCAAGCTAAGGATTAACAAAGATTCAGGCTAAAAACATTTAATCTTTTACTACATTTGATAACTGGTCACCATTCACTTTCATTGTTTGGGAGATTCTGCACTGTTGTTTCCCTGAGAAACTCCAGCAGTGTTTTGTGGACAAAAAAACTAAGCCCGACCAGCATGAGGGTGGGAAGATAATGACTGAATTTTCATTTCATTCAAAATGAGAATAATTATGCAATAATGATCATTCCTTCTTATTTTGCAAATCATATTGCAAATGCATTATCAGTCAAAATAACCACAATTAGATGTTTTTTTCAAAATCGTTCAGCCCTTGACTTGATTGTACAAGCCACACTCAGAGGTGGTCTGGAGCCTCTGTGAGCGTGTGAACACAGATGCATCCCCAGCCATACTAAAGCATTT
>JAJHUR010136444.1:0-33241 GCA_027495735.1 Lutjanus campechanus
ATTAGTCTGATCCCTTGATAAATGTCTCATTATTCAAACCATATTCTTCCTCTATTAGAAGATAAACTTATTATTTTTCAGTTTGTTTGTTCGTTTGTTTGTTTGTTTTTCTTTGAATATTGTGCTGACTGGAGTGCCTCTACAGTGTGTTTTTAGACATTTAGAGACAGCTTGTCAGAGTCTGGACAACCCTCATGCCTGAGGGTGTCAAGCTTGGTTATCACCACACAAATAAATCCAAGATGCTAAATTTTCCATATTCATGATCCATATCCACATGTGTTTGTGGTTGAACACAGGAAATCTATTGAAGGCAGACTGTGACACACTTCTCCAAAGGGCAACTACCCCATGACTTTGATTAATCAGTCTCATTGGAATGATGTCACATGTTCTTTATTTTCTCATACAGAGTGCAAGCAGAACAGATGGTATCTGGGAGTAACATATTCTCATTAGGAGGTCCAGAATCTGCATATCTGAAAGGGAAAACGAGAGGGAAAGGGGAGGGGAGGGTAAAATCCTCAGAGTTTTGGCACAGATCAACTCTCTGACCTTCTGTCCAGTCTGCTGGCCGACAGGCAGGAATAAAAGGATGGAGCGGGGAAGGAAAACTGACAGCCTCTCAGTAGCAGAGAGCTCCAGATTTGAGTTGGCCTAATCAGTAATCACTGATATGTTGCTTTCACCTTTTACAGGGCTTTTGCTACGAGAGAAAATCAATAAGCTGCAATACTCTCCATATAAGGGCTGACTCTCTACTGTAACCACATTCATAATACTCACTGTTGCTGTACCACTGGAGCATGTCTGTGTAGGTGTTTCAGTATAAGAGGTTGGGTGGATCAGAGCATGCTTCCCTTATAACAGCATCCAATAAGTGATGGGAAATCAAAGAATATATCAGCACTGAGTTAATTAACAGACAAAATTAAAACACATATCAAAACATATTTTAAAGCAGCTTGAAAAACAAGAGGTCAAATTCCACTGATTTTTCACTGATCAGGGACACACTTGAACTTTAATACTTTAACTCAGAATAGTGTGCATCTGAAATGTTGTCTTTTGCCTTTTTACCTGTGCATTTGAATGCTTTGAATGCTTTGAGTGCTTTTCTAGGAAGATGCCCTTTTGTCTACCTAGCACTACCTGGCAGTTAAATGGCATGGCAGGTACCTTGACTGGTGTGTCAGAAAGGGAAGATGGCTGTCTGCTCCAATCACTGTCTCTGTTTCAAATTCATTCCATCGCTTACAGCAGGTTAAGTTGGTGTTTCTTGCAATGACAAGTAGCTACAATAATAGAGCGTTTGCTGTGACTGCAATTGGCATATAGGTCATGCTTGCTCTCAGTGGGAGTTGAACTGTGCCAAGGTCGTGCTTCATCACCTGTGACTTTCATGGGCAGTGTTTCAAGCATCAGTCGAGAATTAGAAATTGTCCAGTTTTGTGGTTGTAAAACAGTGTCCTGTGCATGTTGGGGCAGTTAGTGGCTGTGTATAAAGCAGTTAGGAAAGGGGGCAGACCATCTGAGTCAGAGGCGGCCTCAGGTTGTCTGAGGGGCAGGGGCAAATAGAATTAAAAGGGCACCAGGTGGATGCAGTGGGGCATCAGAGCACTGAAAGTCATAATACATTTATGTTAAAACAGTTCCAATCACTGATTTTTTTTTTTTATTATGTGACTGAAAGTACAACAAATGTTTCACCTCTTCAGTGAAAATAGACTGGGACTATCAACCATTTAACCTTTTAGAGGCATGTAGAGGCCAACTGATTTTCCAACATGTGGGGCAGGCCATATGGCACTGCATTGCATTTTATCCATTGGAGGACACCATAGAGGGCACTTTACCACATTCTGTCGACTGGAAAGGCCTTCTGAAGGAATGCATCATAGGAGGCACTTTACTACTTTTGGTGTGTTGCTGCCCCTAGTGAAAGTGTACCACAAGTACCAGAAGGTTAAAGACTTTTTCACAATGCTGCATCTTAACAAGCCTGCAACCTGCAAGACTGTTTCAAAAAAGAAAGCATTTTTAAAAGCACCTGCTGCCACGTTGGTACAACCCATCAAAAAGTCCACAACACTGATATTCGTTTGGTGGAAATGTCCCAGGTCCAGTTTTTCTTCTTTGTCTTTGCACATGGCTAGAGCTGAGTTGTACATCTCTGGTTATTCAGACACCAGCATTATCAGCTCCTCCACGGTCACTTCTTTTTGACACGCTATGCCTGCTATTTCTGCAGTGCCCTTCTATTTGATTAGTCAAAGCCAGGCGGCAACGGCCAGAACTTCAGCACAGTGAACTCTGAGTGGCAGAGCAAAATCTGTGCATGTTTTCGTGGGTGGCAACCGCTTCTTACCACGACTGCCGCGATCGAATGCGCTTCCCTTCTGCTGCCTTCCCGTTACTGAAATGACTGGAGGCGGCGAGTTACCGTGTGGTGGTGTGAAAGGCCTGAAGATGGAGTACAACAGGCAAATTAGTTCATCAGCTGCAGTAATGCAAGGTTACTGTGGTGAAGAAAGAAGAAAGCTCACGATTCCCACTCAATCTACTGTATGTCCTTACTTTTACCTATGCATACAAGCTTAATCCTGTGGAGACCAAAAGACAAAGGACATGGACACAAGCACCTGAGGGTAGTTTCCCGCACAGGTTGTGTAAGGTTATGCTTAGAAGTAGTCTGACGAGCTCAAACATCCTGAAATAGCTCAGAGAAGAGATTTTGCTCATTTGCATTGAAAAGAGCCGGTAGGGGTGAATCAGGCATTGATTAGGATGCCTTCCAGGCACCTCCCAATGGAGGCATTCCAGCAGAGCCAGACTGGCTTGGAAATGCCTCTGAATTCCCCATGAGTGGATGTGGCTATAGGGTAAAGGATTTCTGGTTTAATCTGCTGTCACAACAACACAGACTCCAGTTATGTGGTTGAAAATGGATGGATGGATAAACCGGTTTGAACTGTGCACTTTACTGACAGCAGCAGTGTTTGTAGCTCTGTAGCTATTCCCCTCCTGTGCTCTCACTGACTAGTCTTCTTGATTCAAGTCTGACCTTCAGGGTGAAGAACATCAGCTCCATCATTGAGAAGGATGAGCAGAGGATACACTGCCTGCGTCAGTTGAAGAAACTGAAACTGCTGCAGAAAATAAAAGTGTAGTTATGCACAGTTATGGATTGTATATGATCACGTGGTTTGCAGGGAAGCTGATTGGCTGCAGCCTGTTTTTTCTACATGCCTCTGAATCAGGAGTTGTGCAGAGACGATTATGCTCTGTCCTTCTCACCTCAGTAACAACATCTCTGAGAGAATTCTCTTCCAAGCTAGAGGCTGCAGTCTATGAAGATGAACACCTCGTACCACCATTGTAAACTGGATCTGTAGCTGTAAAATGAAGCAGATTCCCTGATGATAAAACAATCAGGGTTCAAGTAGTGCTTCTGCAGCATTTTGCAACTAAAGATTCATTTATGCTAAATGTTAGTAAAGCAAAAGGATACGGAGAGAGCCTTCTGTCCTTATTTTGCATTTATTTTGTCCATATTTGTGTATGTTTTCCGAAGGTTTATGAATGGATTTTCACTCCTGTCCCATCCTGTGCCCACAAAAATCCTTTCCTATCTCTTTCCTGGAAAAATGACTCTTGTCCCATCCACTTCCTTTCACGCCACAGTCCACACATATCATGCACTGGTCAGGTGGCCTCAGCCAACAGAGCAAACAGTAGACACTAAAAGAATAAAAAAATAACAACTGAACAATTAGCATTATGTTCAAAATAAAGAAAAGAATTAAACAAGAGCTTACTGTACCATGCAAGAATGTCAGTTTTGTCAAGCTGAATGCTGTCATGTATCACCCTGACCTTCAGATTCACATCTCAACAGTAGATAAAAGTTTACTGGTAAAGGTCAATAATATACGATACAGTAGTACACAAAAAGGATATGCACATGTGTATGTATAAAGTAAATTTATTTTTGTAGCAATGTGTTACATACAGGGGTGTTGTGGTAAACAGAATTTTCCCACCTTCTTCCCCCTTACTGATTGATACAGTTGATCTCAAATTAGTTGAGTAAAGTCTCAGCCTCATTTCAGAGAGGTGAAAAACTGAGTTTACTTCCCCAGCCCCACCCCCCTCATCCAACACTACACCCCTGGTTATATTTACTGGAAACAGAAAATTCACCTTTGATGTTTTATGTAAACTCACATATAGAAAATCTGCCACAAATTGACGTCCATGTGATTCCTTGTTTATGACTGTCACCCGGCAGCTCATTTGCCATCACAAACATTACATTTAATAGCTATTTATATAATATACATGTATGTTTGGTAGATTTTGATGATTGTATGGATAATTTTGCATGGCTCAAACAATGAAAGAATGTTTTAAGGCTGTGAGGAGTCTGACAGTTTCACTAAGAATCAACTCATCAGTTTTGATCAGCAGCCATATGCAAGTGGATATTGTGCAAATTTGTAGGCAACTGTACTTGCTCTTTTAAACGCACACTAAAATGTGCAAATTTCTTGCATGAATGAGAAATTCCAATCTGTTGTGAACAACATACTAGTTGCTCAGAGATTTGAACTAAAGTTTTATAAAAAAAAACGTATTTCTCATTCTAGAATTGAACCAAAGCGAATGAGAAAAACTGGAACATCCAGGCTAACATAAACGATGCATGAAAGTATGTGGGCAGTCATAATTATACCATTTGAGATGGACATATTTATTTTAAAGTGTATAGAGGGCATAAATGAGCCTCAAAGGCTAACATGTGATATTATGCAGACAGCACAACCACAACCGTATCACACACCCATCCACCCACACATATATGATCCAAAAACCACCTGTTCCCCTTTGTTTGTTTCTTCTCCAGACTGCACAGCCTCCGGAGAGAAGGGATGTGACTCTCTGCCCCAGGACCTGCCAGTGGGAAAGTGGCCTTGCAAAGCCCTTGTAGTTGAGTCTGACTCATTCTGTGTCTCACACCACAGCCACAACAACAGCCACAAACCTCAGGCTCTCTCAGGTAAAAGTCAGATAGTTAGAAGCTTTGGTGCCAGCGGGCCAAAGTATAAACACCAGTGCTGACTGCAGGAGAAAAAGCAGAGCCTATAACCATCTCTGCCCCCAACTATGAAGGTGAAAAGGGAAGCAGCTCTTTTTTTAATTTCTCTATATCAGTTCACCTCACTGAAGTGAAAATAAACAAAAGATGACAAGGGGCAGGACAGACAGACAGACAGACAGACAGACAGACAGACAGACAGACAGATAGATAGATAGATAGATAGATAGATAGATAGATAGATAGATAGATAGATAGATAGATAGATAGACTGCAGAACAGAAAAGTTTAGAAACAATACAAAGAGTAAAATCTTTCTGTTTTAGTTTTACTGCTGGAATCTCAACATTTGATTCACTTTGGCTTTAATTAACAGCTAAGCTCTCAAGCTCTATATACTTAGCACTCCTGAGGTAATTAGAAAGATTTTTCTAACATCTGTGAATCTTTTATTTCCAAATTATAAAGATGACTTTAATACTTCTTTTTCTTTTTTAATACGATCTATACCGGTTGCCGTTCAAAAACATCAGAGCAACTATATGCAAAAACATAAATAGATTTTGCTGGAGCAAACCTAACATTTCACTTTGGCTTTAATTACCATTAGTGATTAATTAATTAATTAATTATTAGGGCTTCACAATTAATCGCAATCACAATAAAATCACAGTATGGCCAAGTGCAATATCCAAATTACAGAACCAGAGCCAAATCATTTGAAAAAGGAAATATGTGTGAGAAAACAGCATGATAATGAGATACTGTAGAGCTGCACACTGTAGATGACCTGACCTAAAGAAAACATGTTTGCTTTGGTACAGACAGTGAACATAAAAACTAATCCACTAATTCCACTAATCACATTGCATATCTCAATTGCAATTACACTTTCATTCAAAATAATTGCAATATGACCTTTTTACCAAATCGTGCAGACCTTTTGTTATGATGTGCACAAACACTGCATTAGAGCCTTACTGTCAACATTTCCATCATTAGCTTTGTTTGGACACTGACCTGATACTTTTTTGCTTTGAACGATTAATAAATCTAGTCTTTTTCCCTTGAATCTCTGTGAGTAGCTACGGGCCTACCTCCTAATCCCCTTTCCTATCACAGTTTTATAGAAATATAATCTCAAAAAAGCTACAGTAATATCTTTTATGACCCAGCACAATATTTTAGAGAAAATCTACAGTTTCCGAGACAATCCTGCAGGCAGCTCTGATCCCGGTGTCTCCTTTTAAGATAAGTAACTGCTGGACAATAATTTAATCGTTTCAAACCTGTGTGGCAATCAATACAATAAACTCTGCCATTTTGCCTCAAAACATGGGAAGATGGGACCAAGGGAGTACTTAAATTGTTTATGTCCCAATTCTCCAGCAGAACTTTCTAAGTAACACTGAGACTCCATTATTGTCTAATCCCTTGCAGCGCACTGCATTGGCCTTTCCATTTAATCCGATTATTGTAAAACACAATACAGTATCTATTATTGTTATGCAATCTGCACCTATCTGTCTCTGTTCAAATGACATAGAGATCATCTCCAACTCAAAAATGTCCACCAAATAATTTCAGATATCTAAATGAGAACAAATACAGATGTACACATAAAAGTCAACCGATCGTACTTCCTTTAATACTTTCAAAAGCTAATTATAGCTCAAAAAGCTGTCTTATACATCCAAGTGAAAACTGGGGATATAATCTGTATACAATATACTTTTACTTAGTCCTCTTTAGATTGCTGCCTCTCCTTTAGCTCGTCTTTTTCTATTTTCTGCTGCAACAATACTTTTACCAGAACTTGGAGATGTGATTACATAACCCCGTTTTCTTTTCAACCTCCCTACTGCACTGGTTTTAAAGCTTCAGAAAGTGATTTTACATATTCTACAGATTATTTTTAAGGCACAACTGTATCTGGCTGCAGGCTATAATAGAACCTTTAATCCTACAGGAGCTGAGGTATTGTCTGAGACTAAAGAAAAAGGGCAAGAAAGCTACAAGAAAAGGAATGCATGTGGAATCACGGCCTCAGATGTTTGGAGATCTACAATAATAATAATAATAATAATAATAATAATAATAATAATAGCTGATAGACAGCTAACTAACTAACAGCTAAACTCAGAAAATGGATTCATGAGAGATCCTTTGTTAGTGTGTAGCTGCAGCTGTAACCATCCCATGCCTATCGCTGCCTTTTCATGAAAGTCTGAAAATGTGCAGCCTTTTAGCTTGTCTATGATAAAAAGGAAATTCGTCAAGGGAGGCTGAGAGATGTTGCTTCCGCCCTAATTGCATAATTTTGATGGCTCTGATCTACACTTCTGTGGTTTGTGTACTTTGTGTTCATGACTTTTATATCTCTACCCTCCATGGATGGCACAAGATAAAATGTCCTGAGAAAGGTTGCTTTTAATGGGAAAGTTTTATCCTCAAGTTGTTTAATGAAATGTCTCTTGCTTTTTCCCTTCAAAAGATGAGTCAATCAGCGCATCCTGTGTTGGCTGACAGGAGAATGACCATGAATTGTGAAGATGCATTTAATCTCTTCGGCTCAGGCAGAGAGCAGAATTGCGCCGGCCAGGGTTAATGTCGAAAATATGTTTAATTCATATTCAAACTGGAGAAACATTTAAAATGTGGCATTGAGAAACCTTTTAGGAAAAATTACCCTCAGAAATCAGCTTTTTTATTAATCCCAGGCTGATCGTATTATAAATATGAAAAATGGATAAAACAACTAATAGATTTTAATGTAATTGCCTCACTGGAGGTAGAGGGAGTCAGGGGCAAATGTGCTTTGTTGTCTTCTGTGCTTTCTGCTCCCCCGCTTCCCATATTTCAGGCCTGAATCTCTGCCAATTTTGATACCAGTCCTCACTCTGAAAGGGAAATTAACACTGCGATAACTTTGCAGCTGTCCAAAGCCGGAGGATGTTCACCAGTGGCTCATCACAGCTCTAATCGCATAACATAGTCTTTTCACACCTGCATAAAGCTACATGCTGGCTCCATGGGTTTGCGTGACTATCCCTGGAAAAAAAAAAAAAAAGTCTCTGACAACCTAATCCTTAAAACTTAAGCCTGGCACTGCTGAGTCCATGCAAGTATTAACTTTTTTTTTTTTTTTTTTGGAGGGGTAGCAGGAGTGGTAGCAGGCGCTTTTGCTGACCACAACCTGCTAAGTTATTATTTATTTATTTCCTTGTCAAGTCACTGCTGGTTCACTCTGGTGTTTTGACAGCCACCTTATTTGGAGCATGACAAGTTTAATTTAAATAGATATGGCAGAGGAATGCAAAAAAAAAAAAAAAAAAAAAAAAAAAAGCTGCCCAATTTCACTGTCTGAACAGATGGAATCAGGTTGTGTCAGCGCCATATAGAAATATGTTAGTGCTGCACTTTTTTTCTGTCAAGCAGTAATATACAGCAAGCGATTTTCTATATAAGAGAGTGAGTGGCAGTTGAGATTTCACAAAATGATAGTATTCGTTGTGCTGAAGTGTTTGCCATGGTCAGAAGAACTGGCCTGCCTCAGCTTCCATTTCTCCGCTGTTATTCTACATTTGACATGTGCTCATAGCCGCTCACAGCAGGAATCTACACACCACAGTAAGGGACTCTTTGATTCCCATCATGGCCGAAAGCTTACAACAACCTGTCTGGAACTGCTCTCAATTCTCCAAAACCTCGGGCTTTCCAAAAAAGACCAAAAAAAAAAAAAAAAAATCTTTGAGACTTTAAAGGAGAAATATATTTACTGTAAATCACCATGATATGTCAACAGAGATTAAAGACAACATGCTGAGCTGAAACACACTGTAGTGTCCTCTTTGAAATTTCTATTCCAGCCCATAACTTATTATCATTTGCCCATTTCATGTTAAAATTAATGCAGAATGTTTGCAGAATGAGTGTCTATTTATGATTTGTATTGAATCATTAATAATCTTTTAAATGGCATATTTATAACGGTTAAATTAAGTGTTATGTTAATGGAGTCTGGCAGACTGTGAGGCAGACAGTCACTGAACTCCAGAGTGTGTATTTTCAGAGCAGTGGGCTTTACACTTACAACTTTACATTGATGGAAAACTGATCATTTTAAACTGCTGATCAACTCACAGTGTATGACTCGCTGTAGCTGTTGCCAGATTACAATGTTGTACTCATCTTGCACTCCTGCAATGTTCCCGCTGCCAGTCTGGGGAGGAGGATGTGGGAGGAAACAATTCACTTCAACCATAGACTGTATATTAAATAGGATTTCAAACTATTTAATATGCCGTCTATGGCTCCAACTTGCTGTTTGTACTGCAGTACAAATTTTTGACAGACACATTTTGCTCTTCATGATATACAAACTACATGAGGATACATTTGCTATATTTGCTTTTTTCCATTCAAAGCTTCACTGTGTTTGTGTTGGATCATGTACATCTGCTAGAACAAAGAGCAATTTCTCATGTGTGCACGGCTTTTAGAAAACAAAATCTGCTTATTTGGCCGAAGAGCAAGTTAGCAAGGGTGTTGTTTTGTTGTGGACACCTGGAGAATGTATGACGAGGCTGTGAACCTCTTCCAGGAATAATGTCACCAGAAAGAATTTTGTGGATAATTACTCCCTGTGTGAGCAGTAGCAGAGCCATGGCCTGTGTGCAGCGTTCTTCATTGTCCCTACTGAGCACTTTGCCATCACTACAATCACTTTATGTGCATAAAAACAGTTTGCATTTCTGGTCTTTAGTTCTTGTCTCCACTTCACGTCTCTGGTTCTTGTTCAAGGTGGTCACTTAGCAGAACAAAGAGACAGCCTGGCTGGGACTTTTAACTGTGACATTTGCTGATCACTTTAAGACACACAACACTGCAGAAGTGTTTGGTCTAGATATAAGACAGCCATGTCTCAGAGGTAAGTGGGTGTAAAGTTGTATATAAAAACAGCATCTCATCTGTGTTACACATTGTGATCCAAAACTACAGCAAGTGGGATGTTTCATTGTACGTACTTTGTAAAAGGGTTTTCACACAATAGTTGACTAGTTGACCATCAAAACAAGTCTTTTCATCCGTGGTCAGTGGTCACTCATGTTAAACAAACTTGATTTAAATGACTATCCCCTCAATAAACCAGTTGTGTTGTTACTGTAGTCAAACAATATCTTCAGCTTCGACAAGCTTGCTGGGCGTTTAGTCCAGTCAGATTGTGGCTCATTTGTAAACAGCCTTTCAGAACCAGTCAAATGCTCTGCTATTTCATCTGCCTCCAGGTTAATCCCACCTAGATTAGTTCAAGCTCTAATATGTAACATTTCCACATTAAAATGTCTATAAATACTACTCATAAGTTATATATTTTGTTGAGTTGTGTACTTGCATTATCCCAAATGTTACCAACATTGGTCAAACAGAGAAATCTGTAATTTATTTAAGATAACAGAGCATTTCCTGCTGGCCATTGCTAACTAACTGCTAGTTACTATAACTTCCAGGAAAACATTGGATATGTCGGGTACGTAAGAGCTCCCAAAAACTACTACTACTACTAAAACAGTAGTTGTAAGTGCCCTACTTTGTAATAAAAGTACCAATGTTAATGATTTATGATATTTGCTGTAATAGTGAGCTGAACAAGGTTGGTAGAAATGTTCCTCCTCCACTTTGCTAATTGATTTACTTGCTATTTCCTGACGATTGAAAGCTATTTGAACAAATATGAAAGATTCATTCCTCCAAAAAGACTCAGAAAGTGCTTGTAATTCTGCGTTTTTCTCCTCCCTTTGTAACTTTAGGAGATTTCAACCATGTCTTTCAGCTTTCAGAACAGTTAAAATCTCACAGGGAATTCTCATTTAGGTCACTCTTTCATATTTCCCCCATGTTTTTTGAACTATATTGATGAGTGCATACACTTGACATATCTAAGTGCCCAAATGCCACCACTAGATTAAAGTCATATTTTTGCAAGGTTGTTGAAGCATTTCATATATTTCAACTTTACAACTTTTCGCCAAGTTTAGCTTAAGTGGATTCTTTAACACAAGTCTTGTAAGTATACTTATACATTACACATTAAAGTATACTTTTTTCATCCATTCTAAAATTGAACATTGCTGAAAGCCCTTCATCTTTTCACATTAGCTACCTTGGGGTATAAATATTTATTAGGCTTCACACTCTGCTATGGAACAACACAAGTTCACAGGGGAGTTGAACAGAGGAATGACACCAGAGCTACAAAAAAATGGACAGCCAACTTGTTATCCAGCGCCGTCCAAGGCCCATATTTGAATTCCAAACAATTCCTCGTTCTGTTTTTCTCTTTGCCTTGTTGATCTTTCAGAGATGGATGTGGGAGATCACCCCGGGGAACAGGAGACATTTTGGTTTAATTGTGTGTGATTGGCAGACTGAGTGTTGATTTCCTCTTCTGTCTGTCTGGATTTGGGTTTCAGAGAGCAGGGGTCCATACCAAGTACCTTTGACTAACCTAACTTTCAAAAAGGTGTCGGCCTGAACTGACCCAACATTGAGCTGAACGCTGAATTTGACAATCATCTGTGTTAAGTGGTAAATTACTATTCAGATTGGAGAGCCACACAAGTAATCTGGTGATCCAAAACAAAGATTTACACAGGAATTCATGTTTTGAATGAAAGGAGTCAAACTAACAAATGGGGTTAGTTTGCTTGCTGTTTGTTTGATAGGATTTCATTATATTTACTTATTTCTTTATTTAATATTTATTCATTTATTTGAAGTTTGTAACATTTCATTCTAAGGAGCCTGTAATGACCATTGGTTAGGTAATAAGACCTTTATAAGATGCTTATTAACATTAATACCGGTAACCGTAAAATAGTACAATATTTTTTTTTTTTAAATTTCAATATAAATGTTTCTGAAGGGGTAAAATGCTGGTGTGGCAGCTGCATGGCAGCCATTACTCTTGACTGCATGAGGTATCTCACAGTACAAGTTTCTTATAAGTGCCTATAAATGTCTTATAATTAACAATAAACATGTTTATTATGCTATTATTAACACATATAGTCTTATTTACATATGTTAAAACTAATAAGCCTCTTATAAGGGCCTTATTACATATTATTTAAAACTTATTACAGGCACCTTAATGTAAACTGTTAATGAATGTTGCCCTGAATCTCTATGAGATCCATGTAATTAAGTTAATTGAGTTCACGTCATACGAAGTGAAGTTTAGAAAATATTTAATAATAATAATAATATTTTAGCCAAATTATGAAGTATGTATCCAAGAAGTTTTATTCCAACTCCTAAAATGAATACGCTTTGATTTGGCTGGCTGTTTCGGCACACTTTTCATGACTGAGCTGGAATCACATGCTTTAATGACAGTTGTCAAAGTTAACCATGAAAAGATTTACTCTAATTATTGTTAAAAGATTTATTCATTGTAACTCTGCTGAGGTATTTTGTCTTGGTATGCAATGTTTACAATCCCTCCCTTTCTACTGCTTTTGATGCAAAACATGAAAGTATTGTTTTTCAAAGGGGATTTTCTGAGAGGAAAAACAGCCCAAGAACCCCAAAATTTGACTTAATGAAAGCCTGGCATGGCTAATATAAACTACTGTAAAAAACCAACAAAACACAATTACCTTTGTTTCATCACATCACAACAAATATCCCATAATAAGTGAAAAAGTGACGTCCTGTTCTGCACAATGTGATCGTCTGCAATCAAACTCTTTACGTCACAGGAGGGGAGAATGATTAATAATTACTTTAAGGATGAAGGCACAAGAGGCTGGTAAGTGAAGGAAAAAGTAAAGGGAATGTTGTTATATTTCATCACTTCTTCTCAGAGAGACCAAAACCTATTTCAGCCCCTGAATAGTCTACGCTCAGATCCATTAAAGCAATGAGCTTGAATGAGGTGAGGCATAATTTGGGGAAGATGATGGAGATTTGGATAAATTAAATTAGACTCCATGCTGATAATTGCAATGCTATAGACCAGATTTTATGTCCCCTAGAACTGTTAAATAAAGTGGACACCTTAGAAAAGGGCACCATAAGACTTTAATTTTACACAAAATTATACTCTATGGCTTTTGTGTGCACCTTATGTGTGTACCAGGTACTATAAATATGGTGACTGATATTACACCTTGAAATTTTCTCTGAGCTTCCACGTCTTTCATATAAGCTTTCACTTGGTAATTCATCTATAATTTAACCACTTTCAGTTTAATTCTACTACATTGCATACTCTGATGGATACTTGTTCCAGCAGCTAATGAATGAATCCTCTGTTTTGTCCTCTAAAGAATACCCAGTTGCTTCGATTTTTTGTCCTATGCAAATAAAATAAGCATCCCCTGTCTGTTTCTATGCTTGTTGTGCACATTATAATACTCAAGGTTGGATGTAATAACATGAACACCTTGTAATGTACTGTCTTGCAAACCAATATAATATATGTATACTGCCTCAAAATAGATTTGATAGTTCTGAATACAAAAATATCCTGATACTCCATCAAGTGTACTTTAACCTTCACAAAGGTAAGATCTGTTGCATAGCTGTTGCATTGGATTGCATTACACAGCCAAGATTCATTAAAATGATTAACATTTAATGAGGAAGAACAAAGACACACGCGCAACGTGTCACTGACATTCACTGCTTCCTGCAAACACAGTCAAAAATAAGATGTTTTCATGAGCTGTTTGCCGAGAAGTCACCCATCTACATAGACACATAACAAATAACACATAACAAGTACCATCACAAGAACAAATATTTATTTAAAAAAAAAGAAATAAATGTTTCCCTTTTGCGTCGTGATGAAAAATACAATTTCATTTCTGCTGGACTTTAAAAAGTTAATGCTTGAGTATGCCTATTATGAAATCACTATCGATTTGTACCAGGAAGAATAGTCAATCACACAGAATAAGGATGTTCAGACACTGCACATTGCTTTTACCAATTGATTTGTCTTAATTTATAGACAGCCCAGATGACTACAAATACACAGCTAAGCTTGAGGTAAAAAAAAAAAAGGAAATGAAACAACATGACTCATACATGAATGATGTGTTCAGCAAAATTCAGTGAGCAGGCTATATATTATACATATATGAAATACAGCTGTAGTCATTGGAAAAGGAAGTGTGGGGTTTGGATTAAAGACCATCAACAATGCATATGTCATCTTTCTACCACCCTTCCAGATCAATTGAATGCACCGCCAGAGAGCGAGGATAAAAGCCATGCTAGCCCAGCTTGGACTTAAAGCTGCTCCTGGCTAATTTCCGGCCAGGAAAATGAAACGGAAGAAATCAGACGCAGGTTGGCCAAGCGATGGGAAATCAGAAGCCCACATCTTACAGAGACGTGCTCCACCACATCATGCCAGATCAAGGTGTTGCACTTGACAAATGGACCGTACTCCGAGCTGACAGAATGCAATACACGAAACTCTGGCAGGACAAGGGGAGGAGGACTCTGCCTTTACATCAATGATGTCTCTTGTTTAAACACAGTCAATTATTTCCTATATTATAGGTGTTGATGTGTATATAAATAGCTGTATCTTGTTTCGTAGTGTCTATTTGTCCCCTGGTTATGAATAGGCACAGGGCAGCTATTTGGCTATTCAGACCTGATGCCGTTATTTTAGATGTAAAGAGCAACAAATTCACTGTTGATGTGAGCCCAAGGGTTTGGTGCAAATAACCAATGTGAATGTAAGTGCTTGTCTCTGCCACACTAGGCTATATACACCTATCACAGATGAAATAAGCCATATTGACAAGTCCAAATCTGGTGCAAATAGCATCTGCCATAATGTTTTATTGCATGTTACTATATTTTTCATCCTATTTTATTGTGATTTTAATCATCTGTATACATGTTATACATATGTGCAACCTGAAGGGACTAAAACTTTTGCATTGTGCAACCCTGTGTTGTATAGTAATAATAAATTACCTTGATTGATACCTTGATAATAAGTGTGGTGCACTGGGGTATTGGCAAAATCATCTTAACGTAAGAAAAGTCAGTCTGTGTGGATTTTTATAGAGAAATGTTGTCTAATAAACAACAAACAGAAAATTATTCAAGGACTAACATCAAAGACAAGCTCAGTATGTTATGCCTGTTTTGCTTTCTTGTATTGGCCCTTTTTTCATGATTTGTAGTGAATCTGTAAACTGTGATTGAAACCTGTAATCATGTGCAGATATGCAGTTCCAGTAGAGATAAGTAGCCCTGTGAGACTACAGCCACCATAGTAATTTGAGCAAACAAGCAATTTGAGCAAAGATGTTGGTAACTCGACAGTGTAAAACTGCTTAGACGGTGGAAACAATCTCTGCTGCTCTCCTTCTGTTGTCGTTACATAAAACAAAATGTAAGAACCAACCCTTCACGAAATGCATTAGTTGAAGGGATGTTCTCTCACTCAGAATTGATATCAGTCCAAGGAAAGGAGAGCTTGGATCATGCACATATTAGGTGGATTTAAAACAATTTAAACCCTGCTGGTACTACTGAGGAAATTAAGCTGGATAACCAATATGTAAAAATTAATCCATATCCTCGGAGAAGAGAACATTTCAGATAGTGACTGATGACATTAGAGATTAGTACATTTCACACACTGAGGTGTCTACTGCGGTGTGGCTGAGATTCTGCTCACTAATCTAACACTGAAGATCAGTCATACTGAGGATATTCCATTCAGTAAATCTAATATCAGAACAATACATCATCTACTGATTTAGAAACACAATTAACCTTGGTCACAAGAAACTTAAATACAGCTTAAATGTCCCTGGCACAAATCCAGCCCAACCCAGAGCTCGGAAGAGATCTGTAGCATTATAATAGCAAATCTTGTCTAGGATTTACAGCTCATGCTCAGAGGAGTAAGAAGGGTTGGGGATATGTTGGCCCAATAAACCCTGAATTCTATTAAAGTGAATGGGTGGGAAGTGTGTTTCTTGCATGTTTTTATTTGCCTCTATACTCAACAAATGCACTCTGTGGTATTAAAAACTGGTTGCAGACATGCAACAGAAAGGTGCACATGAAGAATACATCATGAAGCAATTTGCTCCTGCATGTATTAGTGTAGGTGAAGAGGATTAAAGTGCATTACTTGAATGATGAGTACATCCCTGAAATAGCTCTTCTGCCAGCTTTTTGAAGTGCAAACATTTCTGCACAGGGCAACTATTAGTGAGCTACAATATGAGCCTGCATGGCTGACAAAACAAGGCCCACAGTCACCCAGGAGAGTCCTGATAAACTGTCTTTCTTGTTAAACATCAGCACTCCATTATTCATTTGCTTAACCACAACAAGGATCAGTGTTTCATCCCACGATAAGCCAGGAAGGGGCATTCATAATTGCTCTTTTTAATGGGAAAAAGAGATGGGTGTTCTACCTGCCTTTGCACTGCCTTCTACACCTTGGACCTGCCGAGAACAGCCAAGCCTTTGATCTGGGCTCCAGAGAGCCTGTCTTTTTCAGCAGAATTATGGATTAGCATCAAAATGAACAGACGAAGACATTTGGATGGCTAAGTACGTTATACATGACGAGGGCAGGGAAAAGAGACAGACGGAGAGAAACAAATATATTGAAAGACTGGCCACATTTTAATTTACATTACACTAATACGACAAGATGTATTTTGTATTAAATTAGAAAAAAAGTCAAAATAATATGTTCTTTATTAGTGAGTAAACAAACACAGCTATACCCAAATTAGACACTGTACACCTAACGGTACACTAATAAGTTGTAACAAGCCGAACTTTCTATCAAATTAGACAAAAAGTAAAAGTAATGGGTTTTTTTTAAACAGTTTCAGACAATTTATTAAACTCTTATTAGACTTTATTAGATGGTAATTAGGGACACCTTACAACAGAACTGTACTGTAAGCAGACATACAATTGGCACAGTAGCCAAGACTGATGCCTTCAAATCACATCAAGTTTGTTTTTGACACCCACAGACAAAATATTCCTTTACTGCTTTAATTTTGGCCTTTACTTGGTAGATCTGGTTCACACATTGTTGTTGAAGGGGGAAGTAGCAGATATGTGATTTCACTTTAGGTTACAGTACAGTTTTATTGTAATGTGTCACTAATTACCCTCCAATAATAAATAATAAAGAACATATTTCTGTTTTTTGTCTAATTTGATACAAAGTATGGCTCGTTATGATTTATTAATATACTGTAATATAAAGTTTGATGAAATGTGTAACTGTTCCAGGATTGTTATAATGGCCATTATAATGGTCCCAATAGGGAGACAGGTTTTCTTAACCTCAGTCCTTGATACAGCAGAAACCCTACTGTTTGAAAGTAGTAAGTGAGTGGACACACTCATGAACTACTCCACAACGCAAAGCTCAAGCTGCTCCAAAAAGACTAATTAGGTTCATACTTTTACCTAGGTCACTTTGAAACATGTATCCTATGAGCTAATCTCTGAAAAATCGACTATAATCGCCTCATTCAGAGACTTAAACCATTACTGTTTATCATATGACCTACATTTGGCAGCAGTTAAGGCCTTCAGCACTATTTTGTTTTTTAGTAAATAAATTACATAAAGTTAAATTTTCTTTAAAAAAAAAAGAGAGAGAGATTTCCTCAAAATCCAGGCAAACAGGAGGCAATCCTCTCAAAACAGACATCACATAAGCCCTGAGCAAGACCCTTGAAGTGCAGCAGGGGTCCCAGAAAAGCAATTTCTCCCTTGACATCACCAACATCACTAACGCTGTGTGTGCACACACTGCTCTCGTATGCACAGCATACTCAGAATTTTAATAAATGGCATCACATATGTGCAGATTTCACTCTGTTTCTAGTTATTATTAAAGATGATATTATGATATGACAAATATACTAAAACACTGGAGGAAAAAAGCAAAAAAAAATGTGTTTAACACTAATGTCTACTTCAATAACTTGCAAGTAGGATAATGACAAGGAAGAATTTAAGCTTTTCGTGATCAGATGAAAACCAATCGGACCTCAATCAGATTTCCCCCAAGGCCTTGGTGATCTATTGTTGACACGAGAGAGTAAATCACACCCAAGATAGAGCAGCAGCACAAAGATGTTCAATATATCTGTGCAGGGTTTTGAACGCTGCAGTCTTTCGAAAGTGGAATGAAAAATGCAACAGACAAATGGGATCAACACCAGACATCTAACTGGCTTTCATTTTCTATTTTACTATATATCTGTTTCAAGCATAATCATGGACTTTCTTTTGAAAATGCTGAGTTATTATACCCCCCAGATGTAAGCCTGGAGGGGATCATGTGATTGCTTGTGCATGTGTGTATGTGTGTGTGACCTGAAGCTTGTCTGCAGCTTATCTCAAATACTACTGGACCAATCAACCAAACTGTTTTTGTGCTCATTCATGACTGTATGCTGGATGACTCCATGCCAGTGACAGCCATAGCCGCAGGCATCATGTTTTCAGGCCATCACATTTTTGTGAACACAATATCTTAAAAAAAAACACCTTAAGGGAATTTCTTCAAATTTGGCACAAATGATCACTTGGACTCAAGAATTGAACTGATTGGATTTTGGTGCTCAAAGGTCAAGGTTACGATGACCTCACCAAATGCATTTTTGATGTTTGTCCTATTCTCATGAACGTGATGCCTAAAGAACACCTGAAGGAAATTTCTTGAATTTTAATATATATGTCCACTTGGACTCAAGCATGAACTGATTAGATTTTGGAGGTAGATTTTTTTTTTTACCATAGCTCAATAATTCATACGGTTATTATGGCAAAATTACACACATACTGTATATCTAATAGGATAAAATGATGAGGTGATGATGTTTTACATCCAAAAGGTCAACGGTCAACCTCACTGTGACATCAATGTTCAGTTCTCTATCTGTGCTCTGTAAAATCAGTCTTTAAGTGAACACCACAACTTCATACATGTTAACATAGTGACTTTTGACTTTTATTTAGCTAAAAATAAAATAAAGTCTTCACTACATACTTAATATGAGTCTGAACAGACATGGATATAAACTGCAACTTGACTGGTTGGTGGAGGCATTGAACTGAGAGGCAGTGATTCTATTCTTTGACTTCTCTGTTTTATATGACCATTGACAGCTGACTTCTCACTCTTCTTAACCATCTGCTAGTGGCTACGCGACAACTGCTTTAGTTTGAAATCTTGTTGCAGTCAGGGACAGCATATGTGGAGGTCATGTTAGTTTTGGCTGGAGTTTGAAAATTTCTGCTTGTTGCATCTGGCATTGCAGTAGGTGCTTCACCATCTGTTGCTTGGCGAGGATAATCTACTTAGGCTCTGTTCCCATTATAGAAATAAATTCATTGAGGCAGTCCCTGTGTTTGAACTGGCTGTTTAAAGCGAACAAACAGTAAGAGAATTTTGTAACAAAACAACTCAAATCAAAATGCAAATTGAACTCTGAACTATGCTCATTGTGCACTTTGCACAATCTAATATGGAAATAAAAAAGCAAAGAGTTTTACTTGTACAATTAAAGTTACAAACCTCCATGCAAGTTAAATGTGAGAATGGTCATAGTGTTGGATATACTGCATCACACACTAGGTTTCTGTATAAGAATTGTTTATTTCCTACATAAAGAAAAATGAAAAATACATGACATCATAAAAACAACACATTCAATCCTTTGAGTTTCCAAGGTAATAGGGCTCAATAGGTCATGAATATAAGGCTGTTTACGTTTACACGTAAACATACTTGAATTAATATAGTGACTATAAGCAATATGTTCTTGGGATGCAAATATAGAAACCCTTTATATTTCATGCAAGTATGTATGCATCTGCTTGTGGTATGAACCCATCAAAACCTTTCATAATAAAAGAGGATCTCACCTTTTCATTTGTGTCCCACTTTAAAGAAACCATCATAAAGCCTGCAATCTCTCTAAATGCTTTTATTGCTTTTCCATCAAACCGTGCTGAAGATATTCACTTAACTTCACATTCACGGGGCTTATATGTAACCCTTCAGATAGAAGTGCGATTTGGTTTGCATTTTCATATATTCTAGTGGGCTATGTGGGTTTTTACACAGAGGATCATCTTGAGGCAGTTCAGAGGCAATTATCTGAGCCACTCAAGCGGCAGGTATCACATGTAATATATATTCTTGACTTTAAGAGTGCAGCATAATAAAAATAATATCCTAATACCATAATTATAATACTGAAAGACTGAAAGAGTAGGACCATAATTACTAACAAGAAAAGAAAAAAAGTAATTCAACTCCATGCAACCAAGAAAAAAGACTAAAGGTTAAGTTTAAGGCTTAAAAAATATATTTAAATACACCTATTCATTGCTTCGTTGCCTATTGTACTTGCTTCTTTCAAGCTGTAACTGAAATCAGTTCATTTGAAAATAACTATTAAATTAATGTAAAATAAAATTATGTATTGTACTGGTAAACCTTACAAACCTTACAAACAGCAGCACCTTGCTGACCTGCAGAGCACTCTGTCAGACATGCTGCAGAGCAGGACTGGTACAGCTTCAGTAATGGCCATGTCACTATTGTTGTTTGTTCTGTATAGCTCTAACTTCAGATTTAACTCAGAGTCCTGCCAACTTTAGAAGTTCTCAGATGAGTTCTGTATTGCCTATTGTGCCACGCACACAGCAGTGAGGGAAATGAGTGGTGGGGGACAGCCATCACCTTGAAGAGGGAGGACGCAGAGATAGTGCAGCCGGGTAAAAGACTCATGTCCTTCAGCATATGCAACACGGTCCTCTACTTGTTTAATCAGTCCGTTGTGACAGGTACACTGGGGAAAACAATAAAAAAGACGGACTACAGAGCAGCAGAGGAGACATGGAGCCAAATGTGCCCCAACATGTCTCAGGCTCTGTGAGACTGATGCAGGACTGAAGCACCTTCAGCCTCTGAATTCATAACCTACATTAAGCAAATTCTCATTCAAATACCGTTTAAGAATGCATTACTTAAGCAGCTGATCAATAGTCCAGTGCTGGTCATAGGCTAATGTCTTGTTCTTGTTCTCTAGTGATGACCCTGGGACTAACTCATGGGACTAATTCTGAGACTAATTTGTCCTTACCCAATCTTTCACCCACTGGGTAAGTCAGAAATGAATGTGCAATGAAATGAATGTGTGGAGAAAATTTGAACAATGGCTTGGAGAAAATTTGATGTTTTTCACTTCACTTTTCTCAGGATGACACTGATCAACCCTTTGGCTAGTATTAGCAAGTACCTGTTGGTTTCAGGTGGATAGGTCCTGGTTATATACATGTCATGCTGTCATGAACATATACAGATAATGGTCAGTTCAGTGTATTTTTAGAGCTATCATATATATGCTGACACAAATGCTCCCATGAACCCAAGACATTTTTGGACTTCATTGAGAACTGACTGTTGTAATGACATTTTTCTTCATTCTCTAAACCTGCTCTTGTATTGCATGAATACTAGACTAATGTTTCAATTTATTTTATTTTCTCATGATATTCTGTTTTGTGACAAAAGAGTGACAACATTGGCATCACAAGATTCTTGGAACCTGAATCATTATGTAGTGCATTTTGAATTTGTAGTTTTGTGCTTTGCTCAAAAGCAAAACAAAAACATAAAATCAATCCACCAATCCCAAGTGCACGATATTGAACTTTCTTGAACAGATAAAAAGACTAATTTAATCCAGTGTAATAAATAAATAAATTGGGAAATGGTCTCATTCCAACCCCCTGCAGAATGTGTTGTACATGTTTGTGAGTGTGTTCACATGTTTTATGTGTTTCTGGTCTGTTTCATTCTTGCACAACACTCAAAAAACAGTCAACATTAATCGATATGAGCAGTGGAGGAAGGTGGAGATAAATAGCAGGTTAATGCTCTCTGTGTCTGGTGCTGTTTCAGTGCACTGTGTGCTCACTCTGGGTTATATACACATTAATGTGTGTTTTTTTTTTGGAAAAAGCATTCCACATTGATTGATGCTGCTGGGGACTTAGTGGCTCAGGAAAAAAGGAAAGGACATTCTGCCCCTAGTGATCCCTTCCCTGCTAAAAAATCTAATGTACGCATGACACAGGAGGAAAATATAAATGTGGAGTTACTTTGAAAATTAATTAAAAGAAAATTCCATATATTCTACATTGCCTAGCAAACTATTTTTTTTTATGCTGGATGTAAATCCTGTCATACTGGTAGGACGTACAAGAATGGGTTCATCTAAAAATTATCTGTGAAAAGGAACAACTGCATCCCACAGCAGGCAACAGAAAAACAACAATCACCTGAACCTGTAAATGAATAGGGACGTTTTAATGAGAAGAAATGTGGCGTTTTTCCCAACTAACACACTGTGGAGTAGCTGTGCAGAACAGCTGCTCAGTGTTGAAAACAATGCTGTTCTGCATTGTTTTCAAGTTTAGTTCTCACTTTTCTGATGTGGTGGAAGTAAGCGAGAAGCAAGTATTTATATTTTTTACCTAACTGAAAATAGAAATTATGCTGTGTGAAAATACTATGTTTCAAGTGAAGATCTTGAATTTAAATTCTTAGATGAGTAAAGGAAACATCAATATATACTTAAATTACCAAAAGTAAAAGTAATCTTAATGCAGAATAGCCCATGATGTAATATTATTGGATTATTTATCCAATTTGTGAAGGATTAATGTGAACATCCCTTTAATGTTGCAGCTGGTAACAGTGAGGCTAATTTTAATTACTTTATAAACTGCTGGGTATCTTAACCTACAATAATACGTCATAATTTATTACTTGATTTATTTTTGTATTAATAATCTAAATCTGCAAAGTAACTAGTACTGTATCTGAAGCTATAAAATGAAATGTAGTGGACTTGAAGTATGAAGAAGCATCAAATGGAAAAACTCAGCATAAAAGTACCTCATAACTGTAGTTTAGTCATCAATTAAATGTACTTAGTTACATTCCACCACTGGGTGAAGGTGCCTATGCCCCTTGGGTAATGTCTGGTAATAACTTTTTTTGTGTGTTAATCATCGTCTATTCTCTGGAGATTTGCTGATATTCATAAATGCTTCATAAGTTGGTCTATGACTCAAGTTTGAGTCATAGACCAACTTACAAACCAACTTACATTTCAAAAAATACATTTATTGCATACAAACACGTAGGTTAAATGTAATTTTTGTCCTTTTATAAAAATGTACCCTCACTGCCAAGCAAACATCAGCAAACAACTGAAAACTATGCTGCTTTAAAAGGATACTCCACCCCAGTCTCATAATCCACTCAATATGTACTCACCCCTATGCTAATGTGAGGATGGGTGAAGATCTTCATTTCACAAAACAATCCTGGAGTTTCAGCATTAAATTTAACCGCAAAAGACGCCATTTACACCATGTTTTTAGCCGAAATGTCAACTGTAGTATGTAGCAGGTAGCATGTAAACATGGATGCACGTGTGAAAATATCACGAGATCGCGCCATGTTTACAGTACATCCTACCTGCTACATGCTACATTTCAGCTAAAAACATGGTGTAAATGCTGTCTTTTGTGGTTAAATTTTAATGTCGTGGCTCGAGGACACTTGGATTACACCACACGAGCAGGATGGAGACATTTTGTGTTTGTTTTGTGTTCATTTTTTTAACATTTACATTTGATCTCCATTCGCTGCCATTAGCTGCAACCCTGTTTTCTGCTGAAACTCCAGGATTGTTTTGTGAACTGAAGATCTTCACCCATATTCACATCGGCATAGTGGTGAGTACATATTGAGTGGATGATTATCCAAGAGTGGAATATCGCTTTAAAGGTTAACGTGTGATTGTGAAGCTCATAACCGAACAATTATTGTATAAAAGCAGTGAGTCAACTGCATGGTTTCCAGGAATTATCTTCGAGCAATGTAAAGCTAAGTAGTGCAGCACAAATAATCAAAGAATGAGCCTTGGAGTACCTCAATAGTTGTACCAGTAAAGTAACATAATAATGACTAAAAAAAAAAAAAGACTGGTATTTTAGAGGAACATGCTAAACTAAATTGTAGGGTCATTATTGTAGGAACATTAATTACTAAAATGTTTTTTGCCTGAGACAAAGCTTACTCCAAGAAAATTAGAGGAACCCCAGTGATCCCTGTATTATGACATAATTTTAAAATGTTTGTAAAATACTCTTTGCCTAACTCTCCAAACAGAAAATCAATTCAGTATTCACACACAGCACCTGCAGTGCTTTATGTTGTGCAACTCAAAGATTTTCTTGTTTATATCATAACATAAATGATATGATATTTCCGACAACACCTTAAGGGCAACCTCACATGAATGTATTACAGTAAAAGTGCCCTGTGAGGTTTTCTGTGTCACGTACCAGTATGCACTGTGTGAACTTGAGCTCAACAAATGTGTTGAGGTCATTTCTTTCCTCATATAAAAAATTGCAAAGCTGAGTTTTGAAGTATTTTAAATCCAGCATACATGCATGTTTACTACCTTGCAGTCTTCGTCTTCATTACCTTTCCTGGCATATTGCGGCGTATTTTGACTAAGTCAGTGGAATTGTATGAAACCATTGGCAGGTCTTAGGATCATGTGCATGTGCGGACTTGTGCATGTGATAAACAAAACAGAGACCCGCTTGTAGAAGAACAGCTCCACGGTGCTACTAGAGGTCAAAATATCCACAGGAAACCTTCAAATCAACTTGTTTATCATTGTCAGTTCATATTAAAGTCATAAAAAATATACTGGCCTCATGAGATGTGATGAACTTATGACCCTGCACACAAATATTGTCTGGAGTCAGTCTGCAACAGTACTACACAACATGGGCCTCCGTACAAATCCTACTCCAGATGGCCGGTCCTTTCCCTGGCCTCCCTGGGTCCTTTGGCGTCTTTCCCTGCAGGAAACCTGCAGCGGCTCCAGCAGAGGTGAAGCAACAATTAGCCAATCTCTCCACATTGCCTCAGCTGCTAAGTGCAACTGAGTGAACAGACATTAACAAAGGTTCAAAACTAGAGTTACCGCCTCACAGTTGTATGCCTCGGCCAACCGGTCAAATGGCGGTTTACATCTATGTCTGTCCAGACTCATATGTAGATTTATGTATCATAATATTATATGATTAGGAGTGAAGTATATATTTTTTTGCAAAATAGAAATTATCACTATATTGACTATAGTGTATATTTTCAGTGAGAAACATGATGTCTTCACTTGTAGATGATTTTGACAGAGGAGTACAGTGGACTGATAGACAGCTGATCATTACGATGTCACAGCGAACCTGACCTTTGACCTTTTGGATTTAAAACATTACCACTTCATCATTTTATCCTATTAGACATTTGTGTTAAATTTAGTCATAATCAGCATATGAATTCCTGAATTTTATGGGTTATGGCCAAAAACATTGTCTCTGAGGTTACATTGACCTTGACCTCTGACCTCCAAAGTCTAATCAGTTCATCTTTGAGTCCCACTGGACATTTGTACCAAATTCAAGAAATTCCCTCAAGGCGTTCCTGAGATATCACTTTCACACGAATGGGAAAGACCCGAGATTACAGTGACCTTGACCTTTGACTGACAAAAATCAAATCACACAAGTGGACAGATAGACAAACAGAAAACGAAATGTCTCCGGCCATGGCTGTCTCTGGTGTGGAGGCATAAAAACACTGCATTTAGACGGTTTCCTGACAGAAAGCACAGCCCTGTATTTGGTTCTCTCTTCCAGAAGGCGGAGAGAGATGTGCAGTGGGAATATGAGGTTTGACTTGACAGCCAAGATAACCAGTGAAGCAACCAAACTCAATTGAGACTGGCCGAAGAGTTGCCAAACACAACACACAGAAATTCGGCACAAAGAGTGGCTCCCTTTGTGGTGGTGTATACCAAAGAAAATTGTCCCTGCCACATGAAGGAGGTTAAACTCTGTTTATGTGGATGATTCTGTGAAAGTTCTTTTTTTCTTTTTGCTGAGAGTCTTTTCTTGAGGATGAAGTGCGGCGCAGGATAAAACCTGGTCACAAGACGAAAGTTTCTGGAAGTTTCCGAACGTCTGGAGTTTAAAGTATTCACTCCATGTCCTCTTGCATTTACAGTAGCTTTATTTATATAACGTTCTTTTGAAAATGACTTTGAAATGGCTTTATAGAGCGACATCTGATTGATGCCTAATTTGAAAATTGGTCGAGAAGAGAGAGGTGGGTGGTAAAAAGCACAGAAAGAATAACAAGGGAGAATGAATTAGAGTGGCAAATATGTTAAATTGTGGCCTTCTTGAATGTATAAATTAAATGTTTCACAAAATGGAATAAATTTTGTTTATTTTTATTTTTGCAGTCACAGTGTAAAAGCCCAAATTATATGTGAATACTGTATATTATGCAGAGAGCGTCAGTGCAGGAAGCTGAATATTTTTGAGGTTGGGTTGACTCAAATAACACACTGGTAACATACTATCTGTGGGAGGAATGCTTCTCACGTCTGCCCTAAATTCAGGTCTGTATAAAGGATAGGATAGGACATTGAGGAACAACAGAAAAAATGCACTCCCGAATAATTCTGCTGTAACAAATGTACAACAATGCTAAAGGTGTGCTATTATTTATCAAGATAACCTTAAAGACCCTGTCTAGCCTAAATAATAGAGCTCCTAGGTAGTAATGCATTTCAATAAACTTTGAGAAAACCTGAGAATATAGCTCTATCTCTAAGAGCTCATGCCTCTATTTATATATTTCCCTTAAGAGATTTATTTGTACAAGATAATATCAGGACCACTGCACATTTATATATCACATTTTATTATAGAAAAAGACAACATCTTGGTGAGTATCTTAAGGGCAAAATTATTCTCTTCATTTAAACAGCCCTTGGAACTGCAGTGCAGCCTGCACTATAGGATCAGTGCCACAAAGGACCAATTGATCTATCTTCTAATTATTACCTTAAGATGTTCTCTGAGCAGCATCATACCAGTATCCAATCAAATCCAATTAACACTGGTGCCCCCCTCCAGAAAACTGCATTGTAGAGGGATTACACAGATATCTGTGCTGGTCTGATTAATGGCCGCAGTAATTAATGCTGAAGGGGTCTGTCCGAGTGCCTCAGTGTAGAGGAGCATACAGCAGTGAGCCAGCTGCAGCACACAGAGCTCTTACCCACACATGCACGCAGGCAAGCACACACACACACCAAACACCTGGATCCTCTCATGTGTGCATATGTTGCACACATTATGAGGCTTTTTTTTTTGGAAAGTTTTGTGCCTCTGATACATATGGGGATTGGCAGGAAAATCAAAGTAGTATATGCAAAAATCTGTTCCATGTGGGCTGACTTTGTTGTAGATAAAAAACGATCCACAAATAAAAGAGAAGAAAACTGTATTACTGATTGCCAATTTTCCTATTTTTTACTAATAAGGACTCAAATCTTTCCCACCTTTCATCCAAACAAGGCATTTGAGGGCTCTTTGTACAATGTAGCGCACGCTCATACAACATGCACACAGTCGGAGAATAAGAGAGTCAGAGTGGAGGAGGCACAGAGTGAGGAAGTTTAACAGATGTGGGATGACAGTTACAGAACTGAGCTAAATTGAGTAAGAGAAACCTCCTCCGTTCAGATCAGTGCATGTTATTTGACTCCCTATTTCACGAGATGCTTAAAATGTGCATATATATTTTTAAAAAAAGGATAAACAAAAAAAACAAAACAATAGTGCACAGTTCATGTCACACACGGATCCAACCGGTAACTCTAGAAACAACATATAAGTAGACTGAAGCTAGATTAAAGGTGGCTTTTAAAAAGAATTCGATATTTTGTAATGTGTAATTTACCCTCCCTAAATCCCGCCCCTTTTGGAACTTCAATCAACTTTTTCTTTCTTTCTTTGCTATGTGCTAGACTCATTCATGTTTAGTAGGACACCAAATTTTGAAGCGGATTGAAATATGTTGCTGGGATATCTGTAAAAGCAACATATAGTTAAATCTTAAGTTAACTAGCAAAACGTCATCGTCGTTAACATCAATCATTAGCCACCTGGCTAGTGTTTTCAAACTTTTTTAAACGGATTTTATGCATATGATGGTGTGTTATTTTATACGATGAAAATTTAGATGAAAAAAATTTAGCCTAAAAAATAGCAACAGATCATCTTGTTTACGAATGAGAACATTCACGGACATCTTGTTTACAGTATTGCAGTAAATCACAATATTTTGAATCGTAGCCCTTGCATCATGATACCGCCAGATTTTTGCCGATGAACAGCCTGACTTTTATCCATCTTTAAAATTTGGTTTTCTTTAAACATGGACGGGACTAACACACTCTACAGAAAACAGGAATTGAGAAAATTGATATTGATATAGAAACAGATATTAAAAAAAAGTTAATAATATAAAGAAAAAGGGGGATACAAAGTACAATATTACACTCATAATACATTAATTGCAGCTTGTATTGTTAATTTATGCACTTAAATGTAATTATATTACCATTTATGCCGCTTTAACTGTCACAAATATTGAATTCAGGAAACAGGAAAATCCGCCACTGACACTCCACTGGAGACTTGTCAAGAATACTGTAATGTATAATTGAAGTATACCAATCCAAATAATTCATAAAGCAATCTACTTGCAGCATCCGCTCCCAGAGATAACAATCCGCAGCATCTTCAGCACAGAATTATCACAGGTGGTTGAAGGCCTTAAACCTAATCTCCAGGATGTGACATGCAAATTTGAAGGCTCGTCCTCTGCTTCACTCAGTGTGCATCTATCAGTCTATTTCAACATCAAATGTTCTTTATCGTGCAATGTTATCTCATATTTCAAAGGCTGTGGTTGATATGGCATGACTCCAGCCTGATAAGAGCACAAACACCTGCTTGCTCTGCAGGCGTGCGGCTTGGAGAGCCCTTTATATTGGCTTTGGATTGCTTTTCTGAAATATAAGGTTTAATCTCTGTGTTTTTCACTTGCCTTTCCAAATCCGCAGTATGTCCTTTTTTCTCATACTGATGTGTAGTAATTTTGCATAAATTGTAACACAAAGGTCTATGAAAAGCTTTGCAAACACTTCAAACTACTCACTTTGGATGTATTTTTTCTATTTCTCAGCCATCTTCTCTGAATCTGTGAATGAATGTTTGTGTGTATGTGACTTGGTTCGTACAGACACTATTCGCTGTGTTTCCCTCTGTAGGTTAACAACCATAACACAGAAATTCACAATTCATGAGGTGCAAAATTCTCAGTATTCTCTGAAGGCCATTCGAAGGGGAGGTGAAGTGACTCTCATGAATGATGAATACAAAACTGTTCCCAAAATAAATATTAATCAATGCCATAGATGTCTGTTGAACTGACAGAAAATGTAACGCACGCAGGACTTCTGTAGCCTTTCATAATTCCAGACTTTAAATATGGAATCCACATATTGACTTAAATGTTATAGCACACAGTAAACAGTAGGAAAATACTATGTGCACATATTGCATGGCAGCTAATTTGAGCAATTTTGTGGCTAGACATGAGAAAAGCAAATGTGGGAAGAGATTAGGAGCTGTATCAGACATGATTAATCAAATCAGCAGTTCTCCTTCCCTTTAATTATTCAACATTCAGGAACCTAAATCAATTAGAAAGGGTACAAAATATATCCATGCAGACTTTTGGTAGTTTTTAACAGCTGGCACACAGAACTCTAGGGGTGCATTTGGGATAAAGAAAAATGTATAAAAGTGTGTATGTTAGAGTGTAGTAACAATCACAGTGAATAAACTTTGTGCATTTGTCAATCAAGAGAAGGTTTATACAATTTAGGCATATATACTCGCAACCAGCCACCATAATATCAAACCAGAGCAAGTGAGGAAATAAAATGTGCTGCTGAAGCTCATGAAAGTCCCAACTGTCAGCAGCAAAAAGCTGTACCACATGTGCAATCCAAGAAAAGAACCCTCGCTTAAAAACTGCCACTGCCCTACAGTACTTGTGCTGAAAACAATTAGCCAGGTGTCCTGAACATTGCAGTGTAAATGCAGTCCTTAAAAATGCAGACCAATGCACCATGTTACTATGAAGAAATTTTCTGTGTTAATTTTTCCTAGGTGTTTTATCCATATTTTTAAGTATGTATTGCATTGTGGGAGAAAGAAACCCTGCTGGGTGCAAAAGAAACAAGGGGCAGCAGCCATATAATATATCCCATAATATCCCAGATAGGAGTGCTACCATCTTGCGCTGGTAGCTTCAATGAGAGCCAGAATCTGCGCAGTAGTAATCAGAGTTCTTCCTGTCAGTACAGCCATTCGGCTCACTCACGAGCAGGGCTCAGCTGTCATTCATGACGTGTCATTACAAGGGGGTTTCACAAACAACTAATCAAATAACTAATACAATTCTGGAAGGATCAACTCACTCTCAAAGATGAGATGTTGTAGTGGTCATTGATTGTCCAAATCAGTTTTCATCTGACCCTTCCTCTTCAAGGACCTATGAAAATAGGAGGAAAAACATCTTACATTGCTGTATGTAGCAAATGCACATCACAATACATCTGGAAGTCACTTTATACTTGGCAAGTGTAAATGTTACAGTTTATGGGGTTAGTGATCTGTTGATTCAAGATGCAAATACTGTTTTGAATAAAATTAAATGTAAGTTTAAAAAAGGACAGAAAATGCTTACATTCACATAAATCAGAAAAAAAAATCCCAACATCTTGTACAAAAATTATAACATAGAAATGTAAATGAGATAATCATATTTTTTTTTACTCTCCACATTGAGTGTATGAGTTATAGCTGTAGGCTATACACTAATTATATTTGGATTTCAGTTGGCAATTGTGAGACATTACTTGTGTGACTGGAAAGGCTTTCATGTGAAGCACTGATTCATCATCAGACATTCATGTCTGCATCATTTAAAGAAATGACATGTCATAACACAACAAAAGTTCCATACAGCCAAATTGGTTTTGTACAATTGAAATCTGATGAACATTAGGCACACTGTGGCCACATTAAGCCTTGATGCAATCAAGACAGTGGTGGTTTTGTTGCTGGTCTGGCTGGAAATTGGCAGTAATAAGGATGTTTAAAGACATGCAGTGGAGACTATTGACGTCCCAGGCCTTTGAGACCAGCCAATAGATTTTTTTTCACTCGATTACCAGCTCCAGTTGCCAATCTGCTATCATTATTAAGGCTGTCTAGTCTTTACAGGCAACGCAGAATACAAATGAACTGGACTCTGCAGAAATAGTTACCATGGAGCAACCAGTTAAATGCAAGGGCAACAAGAGTAACTTGAACTTTCTCAAATGCCATGTATCCCTACATTAAGATCATCATGTATGTGCATGTAGTGCATCACAGTAGCACTTTCCCAAGCACACACCCGCCCACATATACTGTATCTATGGACTCAAAGACACACAGACACACAAGAAAACACATACACAAACATGGTACATGTAGAGATATTTTCCTGCTTGTGCATGTGTAGGCTTAATGATGAGATAGCACAAGGCAGAGAGTGAATCCGTTCAGTTTGACACATGTTTTATTATTCCTCCATTATGCAACCATTGCTAAATGTCATGTAAATGCTCCAATGAATTTCAATTTACCATAAAGCCACTAAGCTCCAATTTGTACTTTGAGTTGATAAAGTGAAATTGAGGGATGAGAGAAAGTGGCACAGTAGAGACTGCATGGGACACTTCCCTGAGAGTAGTATTATCCAACCATGAATACAGAATGTCACTGGCGGTGAGGGAAAAAAAGTCATTTGTCAGCTGTATCAAGACTCTGAGAGTAATTAATGTAGAAGTAGCAGTATTGTGATTAGCCTTGCTGAACAAGTACAAGATAGGAAGTGTCCAAGTCCATGTTGATTAAACATTAAAACATTCACATGCTGTTCAGGAAACATAATCTGCATCTCTAAGTGTTATCATAATTTCATATTCCGATAAAACCCTATAAATAATAGTATGTAAATGAATCCAAGGTCACAGTTGCTCATATTTTGACCTCATTATCTGCCTTTACTTAACCAAAAACATGAAAAAAATGGAGGATAGGATGGAAGCAGGCACAAAGTATAAATATTCTTATGAGTTCAAGTTTTCAACACAGTAAGTAACGACAAAGTGATACTCGAGTTAAGCTCCATATATTCAAGTATATGTGGCCTTTTTGTCAGTCCTCTTAAATAAGGGATTAAAGTAAGACCGTGTAAGTTCTCCTAGTAGCCCAGTGGTCCAAATATACGCATTGTCCAACAGTAATATCCTGGATCTGAATCTGGCCAGGGACCTTCTGTATAAAACACTGCAACAACACATCATTTTAGGAGGTAAAAAAATGTGCTTTCATTTTTTTTGTCCAAAGCGCTTGCGAGGTTGCGCTACTGTCACACCTAGCACAACAGGTAACCATGATAACAAGTAACATAACAATAGTGTATCATCATGCGCACCAGTTATCCAGAGTTCTGTGCTGATATATCTCCAGGCATTGTTCCCTCTTTTGGTCTAAAAATAGCAAGATTCTGACAGGTTATTAGCTGCTTTTCCATCTTCAGTTTGGCTGACCTTTCAACTGGATCTTATAATGTCCTTGGATGGAAAGGGTGAAGCAAGTCCCGTGGAGCTAATTGGTTAATTTTTGTCAGCTGACCTGCGCTGCACTTGCTGCTTTAGAAAAAAGTTGAGGTTTTTCCATCTCTGTGTGCCACGAATGCGCCTGACGGTGTTGCTACAGTACTTGTTCTGAGTGCGCTTGCCGTGCATTTCAATTCAAAGCAATAAATATACATAGAATATACACAAAACACACAAAATCTGAATAGTCTCTTATTCCAAATCTCATACAAACTAGATGGTACAAGGCAAATAAGGCTTTGAGCTTAATGCTAATGTCGTAATGTTAACAGACAGACAATAAAAAAACATTAACATGCTGAACAAGTAATGTTTTCCACATTCCCCATAGTTTAGCAAGTTAGCA